>PVJI01027705.1:0-17342 GCA_004026765.1 Micronycteris hirsuta
CTATGATTTTGTCCATGTGTCCTTTATAGATGTTCCTGAAAACACTTCTCTCTTTTTCCCCCATTATCCCCTCCCACCTCCCCTCTGGTTACCGTCAGTTTGTTCTTAATTTCAATGTCTCTGGTTATATTTTGTTTGCTTATTTGTTTGGTTGATTAGGTTCCACTTATAGGTGAGATCATATGGTATTTTTCTTTCACTGCCTGGCTTATTTCTCTTAGCATAATGCTCTCCAGTTCCATCCACACTGTAACAAAGGGTAGGAGCTCCTTCTTTCTTTCTCCTGCATAGTGTTCCATCATGTAAATGTACCATAGTTTTTCAATCCATTCATTTACTGATTGGCACTTAGGTTGCTTCTAGCACATGGGTCTTGTGAATTGTGCTGCTATAAATATTGGGGTACATAGGTTCTTTTGAATTTGTGTTTCAGGGTTCTTAGAGTATAATCTTAGTAGTGAAATTGCAGGGTCAAAAGGCAGTTGCATTTTTAGTTTTTTGAGGAAATTCCATACTGCTTTCCACAGAGGCTGCACCAGTCTGCATTCCCACCAACAGTGAACTAGTGTTCCCTTTTCTCCACATCCCCTCCAACACTTGTTAACATAGCTATTTTTTAATTCCACTTTTGTTAGTTATAATTTTACTAAGGTTGCCATAACTAAGGATCAAAAACTGGGTAGTTTAAAACAACAAAAATTTATTCTTTTACAGTTTTAGGAGCTTAAAGTCTGAAACCCAGGTGTAAGCAGATTCAGGGCCAGATTCTCCCTGAAAGTTCCAGGAAATAACCTGTCCTTGCCAGTTTCAGCTTCTGGGTGTTCCTGGCGATCCTTGGCAGTCTTTGCTTATAGCAGGATGACTTTGATGTCTGACCCCTCCACTTCCCCATGGCCTTCTGCCCTCTGTGTCTCTTCTGCCTTCATAGTGTTCTCCTCATGCTTTGTCTTTGTCTCTCCGAGTTTCTCTTATAAGCACACCAGTCATTGAACTAGGGGCCACTCCAACCCAGTATGGCCTTATCTTAACTACTTCTATCAGCAAGTACCCTGTTTCCAATAAGGTCATATGCTGAGACTCTGAGTGGACACGAAGCTTTGGGAGCCACTGTTCAATCCAGCACATGATGCTATGACAGAGACACAGCTTTAGAAGTGAGACGCATGTGACAACAAAAGAATCATGCATCTATCAGAAACACTAAAAACTTTGTTTGCAAAAGATGCTTAATTTTGTAATCAATTTTATAATTCTATGACTTTAGACTACAGCTTTACATTCCATGCTTATGTAATAGGCCTCAACCAGAGCATGTGGCTGATTCACCTTTCAGGGTTCCATTTTTTTGACTGTATGAGCCTCCTAAGAATTCATCTTTCTAACTAGTAACTTTTCAAATGCACAATTAAATAAAGTGTATAACCTCTGTTGATTTCTAATGAAACCAGAGAATCTGTGGTGGTTTGGAAAAGATTGGCCTTCCCACCATAATGTATGACGCAGCGACGGTGGGGGTCCCTGTCAGTGACCATAGGCACAGTGTGCAAGGCGGTGTCACAGTGGGTTTTAGCTCAGTGCTCTTTCGTCGCAGAGCGGTTTCTTTTCATTAACCATCGTCGTGTGCAATGTGTTGCTTTGATACTAGCTGTTAATGAAGCAAAAAGCATTACAGTTTATGCTTAAGTGAATTGAACATTAATAAAATATTTTACTAAAGTCTAATGTCCATATTTTAAACTTAATCAATAACATAACAAAGGCACAGTAATTAAAGGGATTTACTCATGTTGACCTGATGCTACCATTAATTGTTAACTAACTTTTAAAATGATGTAGAAAAATGAATTTGTAATGGAATTTCAAATGAATTACTGTGTATTGATGTATTACCAATAAGATGAAAGACAACAATAATGGAATTGAGGCACAAAGAAAATAAATATTAAAAAACGTGTTTATGGCAAATTCAGAATATAAACAAAAATAAGAAAATTCTGTCTGTTTAGAATAAGACAATACTATACATTTGTATAGTTAGAAAAATTACTTTAAAATATGAATTGGCTCCCTGGATAGGTACCTAAGTTAGTTGGAACACTGTCCCATGAACCAAAAGGTTGTGGGTTTGATCCCTGGTTGGGACACATACAGGAGGCAACTAATCAATTTTCTCTCTCACATGAATGTTTCTCTCTCTCTTCTCCTCTCTCTAAAATCAATAATATGTCCTCAGGTGAGGATTAAAATAATATTAATAACACAACAATAATAATAAATAAAAATATAAAGTAGCAAACATAGATAGTAGAATGTATTTGTTTTCATCTGTTATTTATAAAGATTATTGTGCCTGGCTGGTGTAGCTCAGTGGATTGAGCACGGGCCGGGAACCAAGCAGTCCCGGTTTGATTCCCAGTTGGGGCACATGCCTGGGTTGCAGGCCAGGTCCCCAGTGGGGGCCATGTGAGAGGCAAACACACAATGCTGTTTCTCTCCCTCTCTTTCTCCCTCCATTCCCCTCTGTCTAAAAATAAATAAATAAAATCTTAAAAAAAAAAAAAGATTATTGTGTCTCACATACTGGTAACTTAAATTTGTTGCCAAAACCTTTCTTTACAATAAATATTTCAATTTGTATGTAAAAGATGTATGAATACATATAGTTCTATTTAATGAAAAAACTGTCAAAGATTGAGACTAAATTTATTTTATTATAAGGTCTAAATTACCCTTTCAATGTTATTTCTCTCAATTTTTGTGCTCATTTTCAGTCAACTTGATATAAAAATATGGCACTTTATAGTATATTATCTGTTATTCTATTTCTGTTTATATAGAAATAAAATATTCGGTTTCCTCTGGTCAGAATATACATGTTTCCATTTCCCATTTTCTAATTTACACTCCTACCTAAAGTCTATGTCCACTTGAAAAGCCTGTTTTTACAAATTGATGACAATTTTCCAGGCACTGCACATTTTATAGATGTCACATGTCGGGCAAGACTGCAAATCCATTTTTTTTTGTCCTCACTACAATTATCCAGAATCACACATTAGGTGCTCAGTAAATTCATGAACCATGAGTAACTGCACAACTTAAAATAAAGGTGTTTTACAAGAGGTAAGAAGGCCAAATAGTTTCGATGTCTTTCATTATTTGTTCTCAGAAACCGTGGAGAAGCTCGGGTGCTAAAGCAGTGTGCATCGATATATTTTTCTTCCTTCATAAGTGAAGCCTGATGAAACTAAAACAAGTTCCACAAACAAGAATGCCAAAACAGGAAAATATTAGCCATGTTGTCATTAAAAGGAGACTTGATGGAAAAAGCGAAAAGACTGAAGAGAACTCCTGAACTTCAAAAGAAAGATAAACAATAGATAGACAAGGATGAGATCCAATAATATCTGACACTTGCTCCTGTTGCCCAATTTACTTTCAGCAGATTTTACAAGCAACATTACTTGTTCCAAGAAGATTTAGTATGGCTCATACAGATACAAAATTATAAAAGTAGACTCTAACTTAGACATAAAAATAAAAGGAAAAAATAAAATTTGCTCCAGTGATATTAAACAAAACTATTATCAGAGCTTTCTGGAAAAGAAATCAAACTATAAAAGGCTATAGCCTTCTGTCTGATATATTTCAGTTAGACTCTAAGTTTTCTAGAGGCCAAATTAAAAAAAAATAGTAATATCATCAATTTCATAATTTACAACCCTCATGATAAAAGCAAACCAATTTATTCAGAAGTGCAATTATTCCTGTTACCAAACCCCGAAAGGAATATCTCCCAAGGCTCATCATAAAAAGGGCCCTGTAAAAAATAATGAAATGTGCTTGGACAGTATCTTTAAGACAAACAGCACGAAGAGCCCCACAGAGCTGCTTTTTCATGGTGCCCTTCACTCTGTCCTGATAGTCCAGCTATATAATTCTGTGTATGGTTTAACAGAGGTGTAGATTTTTAAATAACTGGAAAAATAGATATACAAAACATCTTTCAAATTTCTTCATAAAAAAAAATCTTCACCTCACTGTAGCTCTTTAGAGAAATTTGGTGGCATTAAATGTTAGAGTACTTAATCGGTTCGCTCAGTAAGTAGGTATCAGGCATCTATAATTACACAACACTGAATTAGGAACGGAGGAAACGCCAGAAACAAAACAATCCCCCCCCCAAAAACCAGCTATTCTGTGATGTCACTACAATGTAAGTTAACACAACGGATGACCTGGAAGAAATTAAAAATTGGCATTGTCTTGCAAAAGCTGAAGGCATGTCAAGCGTGGGATTCAATCCCGGACATGCGCTCAGGACATGGTTCAGGTGACTCCTAGGGAACTAAGGCTGGATCTGCTCTGATCTGCAGATTAATGAGCACTTGAGGAGTCTTCTACTGTTCTGGCATAGGCACGGTGCCGTTTTGGGAAGAGATTTAGTCCCTCTCTATTTCAGGTTTTAATCCAATGTAAGCACTCTATTGACAGTTCTACCACAAATGTGGCTTTAAATCTGAGAAACCTTAGGTGTATCTTCCTTAGAAATGTCTCAGGAGACACGCTGGGGTGGGGGAGAGACAAAAGAGAACAGTCAGATCTTTGTTTGCTCTAACCCTCGCTCGGCCACAGGGGCCTCTCTGCTAACGTGTAAGACAGTTTTCTTTTTGACCAGTAGTTTTTAATGTGTTTGAAAAACACTACACTGTTCTGAACTATTTCCAAAATGCTGTTTCTCGGCAAAAATCATAAAGACATCTATTCAATAAATACGTACTGTTTACCTGCTATGTTGCAGGGTTTTGTCTCACGGAGCTGAAGGTCTGTGCTGAGGCCCCCAAATGCACCAAAGACGAGGCTGCAGTTGGGGAACACCAGGCACTGTGCCCGTGGAGAATGGGCGGGCAGCCAGATCAAACGGGAGTGAAGGGAGAGGCCAGACGACCATAGATAACAGGTAGCTTTTGAATGGAGTCTTAGAAAATGACAGAAACTAGGAAAACGAGGTGGATGTAGTCATTTTAAGCGATAGAATGAGTGAGGAAGGACGTGTCAAGAAGCATAGCAATGGGAAAGAAGCACGGTTTTGTGCCTGGAATGTGAACGAGGTAGGGAATGGGAGTTTAGGACCAGGAAGAGGCGCGATCTGTAACAACCCGTGCGCTCAACCGAGAGATCTGAACCAAAGAGGAGTGAAGACCTAATGAAACCAAACTGCACGGAAACTTTGGGGGACTGTCGTGAGAAAGTTTATGTTTTAAAAATACTATTTTAGCATTACTGTGGAGGCTACAATAAAGAGGTAAGAATAGAGTCGAGCACAGTAATTAGAAGGTTATGGCAGCAATCTGGAGGAAAATTCATGAGAATCGGATTCAAACCAGAGAAGCCGTCATGAAAGGATGGAATTAGGAAAGGCATCGGAAGGGCGGGACTTGAGCGATTTTGTGACCTCTATGGACTATCTGTCCTGTTGCTTTTCCCTTCTGAATAGGCAGTGATATAAATATTTTAAGTCACTTCTCTCTGTAATTTTATTCTCACTTTCTGATTCATGTATACATAGTCAAGCTTTAAAAATTTTGAAATGCTACTTTTTATATTCACATCTTACATAGCTTCCACTTGAAATTTAAACACTTAATCGCTTAGTACATTCTGCCTGCATAACAAAGCGCAGCATCATAATCCCCCAGTTATTACAAGATCTGTGCTGTCTTGGCTCCATTTACACTTCAATTACAATTACAATGCTTTCATCTTAACAGCTTCCAGTTTCTGAAGGATTAAGTCTTAAGGATTATGTTATAATGAGAACAAAGGTTATTGACTACTTTTCTCATTGCTTTCTGAAATGCTTTGCTAGCTAAGGAAGGAAAAGTGAAACCAAATTTATGCCAAGATGTTCTCTCCCTGCAGGAAAACATAATGGAAGTTATGAGAAATCAAGAGTTTTTACTGCTTCCAGCTGAGGAGCTCCATAAACTCCTGGCCAGTGATGATGTGAATGTTCCTGATGAAGAGACCATCTTCCACGCATTGATGATGTGGGTCAAGTACGACATGCAGAGGAGATGCGGTGACTTGAGCATGCTTCTTGCCTTTATAAGGCTGCCACTGCTTCCCCCACAGGTAATTGTGACGCTGGTTTTGTCGCTACAACATACTAAGAAAACTGTATTGATAAGCTTTAAATCATCCAAAGTTTAAAAATAATAAGAATAACTTTAAAAATAAGCAAATCGTACTCATAAAGCACTTGGGAAAGCAGTAATGTTGAATGAGAATGTCCATCGGGCATGCTAACACAAACACACACACAGGTACAAACACACCTGAAGGCACAAGGCCCAGCCAGCTTCCAAACTAAGTTGCATGACTCTCCTTTGCCTTTTTTATACTTGTTTATTTATTGAAAACATCACAAACCACTTATTATTATTTATTCACAGCTTTATTTTTAGTTGCAATTAAATATTTTTAATAGCAAATTTGATAGTGGAAAAAATGATGGATGATTGGTCTAAATCCCATCTCTGCCACTGATTCACTCATGTTCACATGACATGAATATTACTCAGCTTCTCTGATGTTCAATTTCTTCACATATGAAATAAAATTACGCTACCACATGGAAGCTCTGTGAGGACCAAAATGCATAATATGTGTAAAGTATCTAATCTCAATACAATATCTAGAAGATTTTTAGCTGTATTGTTTTAAAGATTGATCTGTCTATATCACTCTATGTCTTTGTCCATCCATCTACTCTATGGTACAATGATATAATCATTCTCTGATGTAAATACGTTCTTATGTCAAGTTTTAAGGCTCGATGCATGAGATTTAAACCTCAGGTAGGTAGACAAGACACATTATTGAATGGTACAGAGTTAGAAAGTAACAGCATTTAAGCAATTGAAATTATGGAATCTTAAATTGGGGCTAAGGAGAACCCAGACACCAAGAGAAACAACCACCTTATTTTAATGGTCTAGGACACAGGTGCATTGGTAAGAACACCAAATCCACTTTGTTTCTAAGAGTAACTGTTTTTCCCTAATTCCAAGTCTTATGTCTATAAATTAACTTGTAATGTTACAAAATTATCTATCTGGGGGCTCTTGCTTCTCAGGCTATCCAAGCTTGAAGGTAGCTCCGACCTCTGAAACAATAGATAGAATTGTGTGCATGCTTTATATACAGGGGCTGTGGGGGCGCACACCATCCACCTGATCCATCATTTGGCTCTAAACCACCATCAACACTTCTACTAATCCATGTATTACTAAGAATAAAAGACAAGGGATTAGGACATCAGAAAAGCATGACACACAATTATGGTGTGTTTATAAGTGAAAAAGTGAGAAATATTGTCATAGTATTGGAAATACGGGAAGTTAAAAAAAAACACTGTATATCTAATTGGGAAAACAAATGACGTTTTATAATTAAAGTAATCATTGTGTTTCATTTGGCTCCTGAAATGAATACAAGAGTAAAAACACAGAGAAAGAATTTCTGAGAGGCTTGCCTAAACAAAATGTATAAGCTTATCTTACAAAAGGAAGGGAAACATGCATTTAAATAACTGAACAAAGAATACATTGTTAAGCCAAGCACTGACTTTTTCTGTATCTTCCACTTCAGGTTCTGATGCCAGATATACTCAAAGCCTGGAGATACTCTCTCAGGATAGAAATGGTCAGTTATGACCATTAGTCAATAATAGGTAGCTAGCCATTATCCAGTGATAGATGCTGTGAAAATTGGTCTCTCCTTATAGAAATGCGGGAAGCTAGGAGTTACACTGGTGTTCAAAATCCTCTTAAATAGTGGGACACATACCAGAGGAGGTCAAGAATGTAACCAGAGCTCTATCTTTTCATGGCATGCCTTTCCTTCATATCCCCTTCCCCCACTGTCTTGTCATCGAAAATAAGAGATGCTCCTACCTGTCCATCTCATCTAAACTATTTCATCAGAATGGTATGACCATCTTACTGGCATATTTGTTCCTAAGGCTACACATTGCACATGGAGCTGCATTCTTAGTGGTTCAGCTGCTTTATTTTGCTTAGTGAAATATATTTATTGTCATTAGAAAAAAAAATAGGTAGCTGTTTTGCTATATCTAGTAAAAAGCTTTTACGTTAACTCCTGTGCAACTTCCGATAAACAAACATAGCCTATATCTTCATTCTTCACCTCTCAAATTGGAGTTATTACAAATATAATTTTATATATACTTTCAAACAAAAAATGTACAGGAGGAAAGAGTAAAACATTTTCTTTTCATGAAATGCTTTTGGTTATAGGCAGAGTTATTATATCCGTAGGCAATATTAATGAATTGCATGTCATTACAAGTGTTTTCCATGGAATATGTCTAAACTTTGAAGGATAGCTGCAAAGTAGGGATTATTAATCATGTTGCACAAAGGAAAAAAGCAGTTTCAAAGGTCATAGAGCTAGTGGAAAATGCAGTTTGTCTGCAAATCTGGGTTAGCCAGATAGTAACATACACGCAGATATTTCTTCTGTGAATTTGTGTTGCTTACCTGTCTGCCCTCTAAACTGGTGGATCGTAAAAATGTCTTGAATGGAGTGATGTTGAAGGTTTGCATAAGGAGCTGCAAGAAAAATAAGAGCAGAGGAATAGGAACAAACACACAATTATTTCTTTTATTGGTTACAAAATATATATAACACATACTTTATCTCATTTGATTTCTACAGTATCCTTCTGTAGTGAATATTATTGTTACCATTCACAAATGAGCTCATTGAGAATCTGAATGACAGTCCTCTTCCTGTAACACTGCAGAGCTCAGACTTCACTCTATTTGTACAGGGTGGGGCAAGAGTAGATTTGAAGTTGTGAGTACAAGAAACACAGAGTTTATTCTTGCTTTATTGTTTATTAATTATTGTATTATTTTACATACAAACCACTATAAACCTACTTTTGCTCCACCTCTATCTAACACTTAATGTGATTATTTTCTTCCTTGAGGGCAAGTAAATTCATTATTTATTTCCATGGTTGGCTTCATACTTTTGGCAATGTCCAGCCAGATTTTTTTTAAATTAGTAGAATCTAAGATTTTCCAACCTTTTACACAACTTTTTAAAGCTGCTGAGCATTTTAAAATCCTTAAGAAAAGCCTTTGTGATAATCAGGAAACACTTTTAACTTGATCTTGCAGCCATTAAATAAGGTTTTTTTTTTTTTAGTCTTATAGTGCTTGATGTACAGGTCTTTTATAGGCATTGAGTGATTTTTGGGTATGCACTGTATGTCTGTAATTACATTATATATGTGATTATATGTTATAATATATAATTATATAATATTTCTTGCAACAAAACACAATGTTGTATTTTAAAATACTAACACTATTTATAGAAGTTAGAGTACGCATTTTTCTAGTGTGGAGACGATTTATTTTCAAAATGATGTAGTATTTAAAGTGAGATGAGAAAAGAATCTGCCTTTTGATTTTGTAACATGATTTCTACAGAGGTAAAGATAAGTTTCAGGTGAGTGAAAGTACAATATTGGGAAGCTCAGTTGTGTGTAGCTTATAGTATTGCTAAAGAAAACCTAACAAAGAACTGACCAAGGCAAGAGTAGGGAAAGAAAGATTTAGAGATGTTTAAGATGAGAGGGGAGGGGAGAGAAATACGTGTTTTCAGGATAAAGTTGAACTAAATAACTTGTAAATACATTTACAGCTATGAGTTTCTATGTTTCTATTCAGCAAAGTCATGGAAAAATATTTCCAGCTGAAGAAAATAAAAATAAATACATAGACTTCAAGCACAAAGAAAGCATATTAAAAGACTGACTAGAGACACAAAATAAATTTTGATTACACTAATAGTCTTATCTCATGAAACAATTGACCAATTTGACTTAAGCAGATTTAAGTTCAATCATTTCTCATAATATAAATGTTCATGTATATTATTATTAGGCCCATTTTGTGTATCTGTGCTTAGTTATTTCTGAAGTTCACAAGAGAAAAATCAATTCTGATATTTCTTTCTATTTATAAATTAACATGCTAGTATGAAGTATGAATAATGGCAATTTTGTATAGAAAATATGAAAGTGTAAAATTTGGTACAGAATATGGATTTTAGTTAACAGGGATACACAAAATGAGCTTCAGAAATGAAGAAAAGATATTAAAAGACTTAGAAGCAACTATGTCTATTTTATCTCTATTAAATTATAATAGCTAATACAGAAATAAATTCAATTGATGTTGCCATGGAAAGGAACAGAGGAAAAGACCAAATGAAAGAATTCATAATTAAGATATGATATTGGGATATATTATCTATGAAATGGTAAATGATTCTATTATCTTTTCAAATTAGTCAGGAACACAACCCGACATAATAGTTTCCATTTTTTGTAGAGCATCCAGATGTTTAAAAACTTCAACTGAACCAAATAAAATATGGAAATTTCATTTTAGAGGACGAGTGATTATATATAGTCATATCCCAAAGATATGGTGGGTTTGGTTTCAGACCGTTGCAGTAAAGTGAATATCGCCACAAAGCAAGACACACTAAATCTTTGGTTCCCCAATGCATGTAAAAGTTACATTTAACCTGTGCTATAGAACATACATTTTTGCTAAAAATTGCCAACCATCATCTGAGCCTTCAGCAAGTTGTCATCTTTTTGCTGCTGAGGAGTCTCGACTCGATGCTGCTGGCTGCTGGCTGATCAGTATGGTGGTACTGAAGACTGGGTTGGCTGTGCAAACTTCTTAAAGTAAGAGAGTGCAGCTGGCTGCAGTGGTTTACTCTTCCTTTCGTGAATGACTTTCTGTAGCATGGGACGTTGTTCGATAGCATTTTACCCACAGTAGAACTTTTGTTCAAAATTGAAGATGATACTCTCAAACCTTGCTGCTACTGATTTATCAACTCAGTTACATAAGATTCTAAATTCTTTGTTTTCATTTCAACAATCTTCATAGCATCTTCACCAGGAGTGGAGTCTGCATCAGGAAACTACTACTTTCTTTGCTCAACCTTAAGAGGATACTCCTCCTTCATGAAAGTTTCACATGAGATTGCAGCAACCAAGTCAAATCTCCAGGCTCCACTTTTATTTCTCTTGACATTTCTACCACAAGTACAATTACTTTCTCCATTGAATTCTGGAACCCCTCAAAGTCTTCCATGAGGGTTGGAATCAACTAATTACAAACTCCTGTTAATGCTGATATTTTTTTTAAAGATTGTATTTATTTTTAGAGAGGGGGAAGGGAGGGAGAAAGAGAGGGAGAGAAACAGCAATGTATGGTTGCCTCTCACATGGCCCTCATTGGGGACCTGGTCCGCAACCCAGGCATGTGCCCTGACTGGGAACCGAACCAGAACCCTTTGGTTCCCAGTCCACGCTCAATCCACTGAGCTACACCAGCCAGGGCTAATGCTGATATTTTGACTTCTCTTCTGAATCACAAGTATTCTTAATAGCATCTATCGATAGAATGGTGAATTCATCCTTTCCAGAAGGTTTTCAATTTACTTTAGCCAGATCCACCAGAGGAATCACTATCGATAGCAGCTACAGCCTTACAAATATATTTTTAAAATAAAACTTGAAGATAAAAATCATTCCTGATCTAGGGGCTGCAAAATACATGTTGTGGTAACAGTCTTAAACATAACATTAATTTTGTGTGTGTATGTGAAAATATATTTATTGTGAAAATTACAGGTGATAATCTAAGAGAGTACTTAGGGCAATGACTGATATACAGTAATGCAGAATATGTATCATATATTATTATTATTATTATTATTTAAGATACAACACTATTTTCATAAAATCAAGTTAATTTTGCAATGGCATCCCATAAAGAATGCTCACAGTTTTCCTTTGTTTTCTTTTTTTCTTTATTTTTATTGTTGACACTATTAAAGATTTCCCCATCCTCCCACCCCATTTACCTGCCTCTACCCATTCCCCAGCCCCTTCCCTCTGGCCATCACCACACTGTAAATCTGTGTCTATGAGTTATGCATAGATGTTCTTTGGCTAATCCCTTTAATTTCCTTCATGTGGTGCCCCGTTCCCCTCTGACAGTTGTCAGTCTATTCTATGTGCTCATGCTTCTGTTTCTATTTTGTTCATCACTTTATTTTGCTTATTAGATTCCACATATAAGTGTGATTATATGACATCTATCTTTCTCTGATTGGCCTATTTCACTTAGCATAATAATCTTCAGGTCTATCCATGCTGTTGCAAAAGGTAAGGTTTCCCTCTTTTTTTAACAGTCACTTAGTATTTCATTGCATAAATGCACCACAGTTGTTTTTTGATTGTTTGTTTTTTTATCCACTCGTCTACTAATGGGCACTTAGGCTGTTTCCAGCACTTGGCTGTTGTGAATAGTGCTGCTGTGAACATAAGGGTACACATATTCCTTTCAACTGGTGTTTCTGGATTCTTACGATGTATTCCCAGATGTGGTATTGCTTGGTCAAAGAGCAGTTCCATTTTTAATCTTGCTGTATATCTATCTCCATCGGAGCTCTTGGGTAAACACGTGCATTGTCAATGAGCAGTACTATTTTGAAAGACATCTATCTTTTTCCTGAGAAGTAAGATTTCACATTGTGGTTTAAAATATTCAGTAAATCATGCTGTAAACAGACGTGCTGTCATCCAGGCTTTGTTGTTCATTAACAGAGCACCAACAAAGTAGATTTAGCATAATTTTTAAGGACCCTAGGACTTTCAAAAGAGCAAATAAGCATTGGCTTCACCTTAAAGTCAACAGCTGCATTAGTCCCTAACAAGAGATTCAGCCTGTCCTTTGAAGCTTTGAAGCCAGGCATTCATATCATTCTCTCTAGCTATGAACATTCTAGATGGCATCTTCTTTCAATTTAAGGCGATTTTATCCACATTGAAAATCCGTTGTTATATAGCCACCTTCATTAATCATTCTAGATAGATCTTCTGGATAACTTACTGCAGCTTTAACACAAGCACTTCCTACTTCACTTTATACTTTGAGGGTGCAGAGAGGGCTCCTTTCTTAGAACATATGGACCAAACTCAGTCAGCTTCACATTTCTTCTGCAGCCCCCTTGGTTCTGTCAGCCTTCATAGAATGGAAGACAGTTTGGGTCTTGCTCTGGGTTAGGCTTTTGCTTAAGGGAATGTTGTAGCTGGTTTGAATTTCTGTCCAGATCACTAGAACTTTCTTTATAACATTGGTAAAATTTCTTTGCTTTCTTACCACTGGTGTGTTCACTGGAGTAGCACTTTTAATTTCTTTCCAGAACTCTTCCTTTGCATTCAAAATGTGCCTGCTTGGCACAAGAGGCCTAGTTTTCAGCCCGTCTCACCTTTGGCATGCCTTCCTGACTGAGCTTAATCATTTTCAGCTTTTGATTTAAAGCAATACTTGTGTGATTCTTCCTTTTACTTGAATACAGAGAGGCCATTATGGGGTTATTAATTGTCATAATTTCACTATTGCTTTTCACTGGGACTGGGAAGGTCTGGGGAGAGCTAGAGAGATGGAGAAATAGCCAATTGATGGAGCGTCAGAACACACATACATTGAGCAAGTTTGCCATCTTATGTGGGCACCGTTGCTGGCACCCAAAAATAATTATAGTAGTGACTAACATCAAAGATCACTGATTATAACCACTAGAAATTTAATGCTAATAAAAAAGTTGGAAATATTGCAGACGCAATCCAAAATGACACAGACATGGAGTAAGTAGATGCTGTTGTAAAAATGCCAATAGACTTGTGTGACACAGGGTTGCTGTCAAACTTCAGTTTGTAAAAAATACAATTTCTGTGAAACATCATAAAGTGAAGTGCAATAAAATAAGGCATGCCTTTAAGTATATATATATATATAATATATGTATTGCATTGAGGCTACTCAATTTGGTTTTCTCCATTGTCTGTATTTCCTCTTTCAAAGATACAACAAAAAAGCATGATGTTATGCACTAAACAACACGTTTTAGCATTTTGTAGCTATTGTGTCCAGCGGTTTTAAATGGTTTCATAGGTACATGTAACTGGCAATAGGTACATATTTATTCATTGGTTCATTTGTTATGTATTTTAAAACTACACATTAATGTTAATTTGCGTGCTTTTCTAATGATTAGTTTAGAAAATTCCATATTGCTGCTCTAAAAAATCAAAGAAATACAATCCTAATACATATGTATATATAATAATACACATATATGTGTATTCAGGTCAAAGATCCTCAGTAAAATTCAATTTTGTCACAGAGATTATTTAAAAAGTTGGAGATGTACAGATTAACTTTACTGCATGTCTTGGAACCAGTATCGATTATCTCTTGTGAAACAATAGGGAAAAACGTTTGTCACAACTTTCTAAACAATGTGCCTACTGATTCTTAAGAGAAATATATATGTGGGGCCAGGTAAAAAAGGTGGAGAGAGTAAGAAAAAATATCCCTCATAGACACAGACAACAGTATGGTAACTATCAGGGGAGAGGGGTCGTCTGAGGGAGAAGAGGGTAAAGGAGGGATAAATGGTGATGGAAGGAGACTTAACTTTGGGTGATGAACACACAAGGCAATATACAGATGATGTATTCTAGAATTGTACACCTGAAACCTATATAATCTTATTAACCAATGTCACCCCAATAAACTCAATGAAAAAGAAAATAAGAAAAATATGTAATAGTGTGTGTTTGTGTGTAAATATTTCCTTTTATTTTCTGTAGTAAAATATGAAATAAAAGGAAAGTTTACAATGGATAATAAAATATCACGTACATTTAGAGGTATGTGTTTAATACTTCTAAATATCTAATAATAAAATTAATGAAATAAGTTTAACTTAAAGGAATGCATACTACTTCTATTTTAGAAGAATTCATTATTTTTTATGTAAAACTGTAATAAATTTATTCCAAAAGATTCTTTATGGTACTAATAGCAGCATGAGAAAGGAGAGGTCTTCAACCTTTTACTCCACAGGGAATGTGACAATTGGTCATTTACCCCTGAGAGAAAACCCCATTGTCTGTAAAATAATGGCCACAACTAAGAAACTTAATGAAAACCAAGCAAAGCGACAAGGAACAAGTCAATGTAAAAATTAATAAATCACAGTGTGAGATATGCAAGGAAGACTATATCCCTGAGTAATTTATGTTTGTTTTGATTTTGCTTCCCCAAAGGGAACCAAAACTACTCCCTGATAAATGTAACGTTTTCTCAGGTTTGTCAGCCTAAACATTCACTGTTTAGTATATTATGTATCTTATCTTCATAAAAGAACAATTATTAATTCTAATAAATGAATAAGGGAAAAGTAATCAAACATTAACACAATCCACTAACTGTCTTTGTTACTTTTTCATTTTGTTTTGTTCCGTCTTCTCCTTCATTTACTCGCAGTCTGATTAATTCATGATAATGTCAGGCCATCATCAAAAAGATGCTCTACTCCACAAAACCAATCTACAAGACTTTTTTAAAAATTGTGGAATGATTTTACTCTTCTCTAAATAAATCTTTAAACGCTAGATTTAAAACATAAATTTATAGACAATATTTGCTTCTAAAATCTTACAAAAATTTTTAAATACTATTTAGATTCATTATTGTTAATCCACTATGATGTTCACAGTTCAAGTTACAACATTTAAAAAAATAACATGAGCTATTTATTTAAAGAAATTTTGAGTCAATGGGGTATTAATGTAAAAAATATGCACATGTGTAAATGCATACATTCACATATTACCCTTTGTGATCAAGTAAAGGAGGGGAGAAGCTGGAATCTAATCTGAAAGCCTTTATTTTTTGTTTATTTTTAAAATTGTATTTATTTAATTTGGAGAGAGGGGGTGTCAGAGAGAAAGAGATGGAGAGTGGACAAGGCCCACAACCTAGACATGTCCCCTGACCGGAATCCAACCAGCAACCTTTGGCTTT
The DNA here is from genome assembly GCA_004026765.1 of Micronycteris hirsuta. Taxonomy (NCBI): domain Eukaryota; kingdom Metazoa; phylum Chordata; class Mammalia; order Chiroptera; family Phyllostomidae; genus Micronycteris; species Micronycteris hirsuta. Next base: position 16,005 of record PVJI01027705.1, read on the forward strand.
GGGGGCCTGTGCTCAATCCACTGAGCCACACGGCAGCCAGGGCTGAGAGCTTTTATTTTTGGCTGTGCTACACCAAAAGTCTGCTATTATCAAGCGCTGACTAATCCTGCTGCTTCACATCTGTCTCGACAGTAGTTTCTCTACTGCATTGACCCTTTCTGTATTTAAATCATCAGTTGACTTCATAGTGGATTATTCTAATTAACTTACAAGGTTGCATTGTTTCAGCATATTAACACAAAATAATACACATCGTATTCCTTTGTACCGACTGCTCCAATTATCTGGTTCCTTTTCCTGTAAAATATGTAGTTATTGTTTATAGTTATTAAATCCGCTTACTTATCATTCTCTCTTCAACCCACTACAGTCAGTCTTTTGCACTAATAAAAGTCAGCCAAATCCTCTATGCCTGCATTTCCCCATCTCACTTGTCATCTTACTTGGCTTCTCAGCAGCATCTGACATAACCGATCCAGCCACTCTTCCTCAATTGTCATTGCTAATTTTTTCCACCCTCAAGTGTTGCAATGCCCAGCCCAGGACATCATTGTTTTCTGCATAGAAAGAAGCATTTATTTCATGCTTTTAAAGAGTAAATGGGAGTCAATTACAAATTCTAAATTTGTATCTCTAGCCTCAAACTTTTCTTGAAAGATAGATTCAAATACCCAATTAGCTACATGACGTCTCCAATTGGAATAGCTATTGAAAACTTTGGAAGATTTTGAAGTAACAAGACTTTTTTTTCCCCACTTCAGTAAATTCCATTACCAACTATATAGTTGTTCAGTCCTATATTCTAGAATCATTTTTAATTCTGCACTTTGCACTGCTTTTAACATTCATTTTCTTGGAAGTCCTTTTGACCGTACTCCAAACCATATCTTGAATCCCGTTATTTAACAAATCTATAGCCGCATCCTGAAACAAACCACCACCATCTTTTTCCTGCAGGACTGAAATAGTTATTATTCTAACTTTTATGCTTAACCACGACAGTAATATCCATTTAGCAAGCAGCATGAATCAATTTACTTGAACTTAAAATGCATGCACTTAGGGCAAAATCCTAATCCCCCTGTCCTACAAGGCCCTACCTCAACCGTCCCGTGACTATGGCTATGATCTCATTTTCTACCAGTTCTCCAGATGCTACGAGGACACTGATACTGTTTTCTGTTTCTTGAGCAATTTAGCGTTATTCCTTCTATAACACATTTGTACTATTCAGCCTATTCTGAGGACTAGAAACAGAGGAATGCCAAGAGAAGACGGTGTGGATGATAGGAACAATTTTCTTTTTTTTTTTTATAATTACTTTTATTGTTTTTCAAT
>PVJI01027706.1:0-17333 GCA_004026765.1 Micronycteris hirsuta
TCTCCCTTCGCTCTGCACCTTCTGGTTCACCAAACTTGATGAATGTATCTTCTTTAATTCCTTGGTTGTCGGACTTCCTCTCAATATGATTTTCTGTCAGATCTGGCTGTGTTTGGATGTGTATATTTCTTTTTTTTCCCTTGTTTGGTTGTGCGAGGCGGTACGGTGCATTCACCTATGCCGCCATCTTAGGAAGTCCACACACAGTCTTCAGTGTGTGTACAATTTGCAACTGGTTCACTAGTGAGATGCAGTAGAGAAATCCTAGGCCCTATTTCCCTAAATGTAGGATTCTACTGAGCTCTTTTGTGATAAAGTCAAAAAAGTCAATGCCAAGTTGTCTTAGGAGGGATATGTTTGCTGTTGTAAACCCCAGGAAGAAAGCCTTTACAGCCACATTTTCCTCATTTATTCAACATATATTTTTTGAGCTCTTTTTATGTGCTAGGAGCTATTCTGGATGCTCAGAATCCAGAAATGAATAATACTGACAAGGTAGGAAAACAAGTCCTGTATACCTATACACCCGCAACCTTCATAGACTAGAGGGTCTCATGGCAGGTATATTATAGATACAAGTATTTGATAATTCCACGTGAAACTCTTCAGCCTCATCTTTTTCCCGAATACTGAGAATTAGAGATTCAACTAACAGAAGAAAAAGAGCAAGGTTCCCATAAGAACAGGGTCCAAGAGGCCATATATATGTGAGCTCCACCTGTAGGGCACAAGCACCATCCACTTTTTGCCTCCCGCTCTTCAGATAAATTTTTCAGTCAACCCTTGAAGCTGCTCAAAAATGAGTCTCAACTTTTTCCTTTCCTTTCTCTGGTACATTTCCATAATTGAAGATGCTAAAGAGGAAAGCAATGCAGGCAGGCAGAGTGCAAAAGATCATGGAGACAAATGTACAAATAGAGCCACAAACTTCCAAGTGACTTATTTGGAATACATCGTGTCTATTAGTTCTTTCAGGGGAAATGTGCAAACATCTAGTTCAGTAGTTATTTCTTATTAGCTTTGGCTATCATTTTCTATAGATATTTAAACTGACCAAAGCAAGGTTTTGACATAGCTTGTTTTTTGAGGGGGAGGGGGGCGGAGGGATCTCTTTGGGGGTTGTATCATGCCACTTGATTGCTTTTATAAACACTATATAATGGTGTATCTCCATTTTTTCCTCTCAGTGATTCTATAGTGGAAATATAGTGATTTCATAGTGCAGAATGCCAGTGAAATTTGTGAACCCATGGCCTTAATTTTTTTAAGGATTATTACTAAACTGGCCCTGGCTGGTGTGGGTCAGTGGTTGAGTCCCGGCCTGTGAACCAAAGGGTCGCTGGTTTGATTCCGAGTCAGGGCACATGCCTGGGTTGCAGGCCAGGTCCCCAGTTGGGGGCATGTGAGAGGCAACCACACATTGATGTTTCTCTCCCACTCTTTCTCCTTCCCTTTCCCTCTGTAAAAATAAATAAATGAAATCTTTAAAAAAGGATTATTACTAAACAGTACATTGGTTACATTGGTTTAACCTTTAAATCATCAGCATAATTTTTGCTCAGATATTTACTTCTCATAAAGAATGAGATTTCAGAAATTCAGGTGATGAAATAATCTTAATAACAGTGTTTTCAATAATAAGCACCATCCTAAATGATTTCCCAATGGCTTGTTGAAAGGCAATCAAAACGGAACAGTGAAAATTCCTTTTAAAAAAGCTGCAGAATGTTTGTTGTTGAAATTGATAGAGTCTACCAATAGACTATTAAGTAATCATACTTTGTGGCCTCTTTTATTTTAATTATTGCTTAAATGCAGTGTAAACACAAAATGACTTATGAAATCGCCTGATCTGGGCAACCTCAAGAAACTCGAGTAGTCTTTTCAGGAATAACAATGCTATGAGAATATCTTGTTTTTCCTTACAACTCAGAATTATTTCATTTTGTGTTATTAACATGTTTGCAATTTGGATGGGAACCACAATTACTCTTGAGTAACTACATTTATGAGGAAATCTGAGATGTTTTAATGAGGAAATCTCAGATGTCAAGTACACAGTTTAGAATTTGTTTTCTGTTGGTGCTTTTTCCCCTTTCCACGTTTTGCCCCTTTAGTCTTGGTATACCTGGAGATTTCACCTCGAGAGTTATATGTACACTCTGCATTTTCAATGAGTTAAAGAACTGTTTTCACTACCCTTTGAGGCCAAAAAAGTACATTTATATGGGAGTTGTTTCCTCTCAATATTGGAAACAAAGCAGTTTAAAGAGCTAGGTAACTTTTCTAATATGCCTGAAAGACTTACATAGGTAAAAACACTTTTGTCCTTTTCCTAAATCCTTTTCCTGGTGGTGATAAGAAAGCAAGATCTTTGCTATCAGTGTATAAAACAGGATATCAGTTTGCTTTCTAGCTGCAACTACCAGAAAATCTGATCAGAAAGAGCTTAAACCTGCACTTCTCAAACCTTACTGTGATAGGAAACATTGGGGATTCTATGTGAAATGCTGATTCTGATTCAGTAAATCTGGAGCAGGTTGAGATTCTGCACTGCTAACAAGCTCTCAGGCCTGCTTATTCTACTGGTAATCATACTGCACCTTGAGTGAGAGACTTTATTACCTCATATAGCAAGTCCAGAGGAAGGAAGTTCTAGGGTTGGTTCATTCAGAAGTTTAATGATATAATCAAGAAACCAGGTTTTAAGGTCAACATCACTATCCATCAGAGAGATGCAAGTTAAAACCACAATGAGATATCACCTCACACCTATCAGAATGGCTATTGTTAATAAATCAACAAACAACAACTGCTGGTAAGGATGTAGAGAGAATGGAACCCTTGTGCACTATTGGTAGAAATGCAGCTTGGTGCAGCCACTGTAGAAAACAGTATGGAATTTCCTCAAAAAATTAAAAATGGAACTGCCTTTTGACCCAGTGATTCCACTGCTGGGAATATACCCTAAGAATCCCAAAACACCAACTCAAAAGTACTTATGCACCCCAATGTTCATAGCAGCACAATTTACAATAGCCAAGTGCTGGAAGCAACTTAAGTGCCCATCAATAAATGAGTGGATCAGAGAACTGTGGGACACTTACACAACGGAATACAATGCAGAAGAAAGAAAAAAGGAGCCCCTACACTTCGTGACCATATGGATGGAACTGGAGAGCATTATGTAAGTGAAATAAGCCAGGCAGTGAAAGACAAATACCATATGATCTCTCTTATAAAAGGAATCTTAATGAACAAAATAAACTAATGAGCAAAATAGAACCAGAGACATGGAAACATGGAACAGACTGACAGCGGCCATAGGGGAGTGGGAGGGATGGGGATAATGGTGGAAAGAAGGGAAGGGACTAGTCAAAGAACATGTATGAATGGCCCATGGACATGGACAATGGTGTGGGGATTGACTTTGGGAGTGGAGATGTGGGCTGGGTGGATGAGGGCAAAGGGGGAAAAATTGGGACAACTGTAATAGAATAACAATTGAAAAATACAGTTTTTTTTCTTTCTTTCTGTTCTATCACCCTCAGCATGTTGGCATTAGTCTACCTGTTTGCCCCCTCATGGCTGAAAGATGGCTGCAGCAGTGCCTACTATCACCTCTTCACCTAGCCATAGACAGAGGCAGAAAGACCAGTTTCTCCCTATAGTATCTCTCTTTGGATAAAGAAAACCTTTTCCCAGAAGACTTTGTATCCCACCCCCAGAAGACTTTTTCTCATGTCCAATTGATCATCAGCAAGAAGACTTGTTCTTTTTGCCTTTGACTACTCAAGATTCATCTCATGGGGCTGGGAAGTGTCCTGACCTTCCTTGAAACACATAGCTATCTGATACCTGAATGAAATCACTGTTCCATTTGTTACAGAGAAAGGAGGTGACAGGGCTCTTGGGTAGACAAACAAGAGTGTCTGCCACAGGTAATTTCCAAGACTGAACTTCTAATTTATATGTACACTGCTTGGTTTTAAAGAAAAAGAATTCAAATATCACTATAATAAATGCCACAGCAATGAACAATTCTCCATAACCATATGTGTAATTTTCAGATCATGGATAACACATTCCAAACAATATTCAATGCAATGAGTAGGGTCAGCTCCAGTGAAACAAATGAAGTTGATTGTTTATTTTTAGCATGGTTTTCCCCTATTTTGATGGTTTCCTGTCTTAATCTGCTTGTGCTGTTATAACATAATACCATAGCCTGGGTGGCTTATAAACAACAAAAATGTATTCATCCCAGTTCTGTTCTGAGATCAGGGTGCCAGCACGGTCAGATTCTGGTGAGAGTCCTCTTCCTGCTTTATAGATGTTCATCTTCTTGCTGTGTCCTCATATGGTAGAGAGCGAGAGAGAAAGCAAGCTCTCTCATGTCTCTTTTTAAGACCACTGATCCCATTTGTAAGAGTTCAACTCTCATGACCTAACTACTTACCAAGAACCCCACCTCCTAATACTATCACATTGGGAGTTAGAATTACATCATATGAATTTGGGGGAACACAAGCATTCAGTTTATCGCTCCATCAACTCATTCCCAGGCCCGGGAATTCAGCACCTACTTGTGGCCTCCCCAGTCTTCTCAGGGGCCTCTTTTTAGCTGTGTACTATACTTCTCCAAGCCAAGTTTCAATCTCTGGACAGTGAGGCAGAGGAGGGCACACCCCTCAGGGCACTAATTAATGTCAATACTATAATGGCTTCCAATGAATTCATTTTTCACCTTTCCACATTTTAACACAGGCCTTTAACCACATAATTCAGTCTTGAATATTGGCCTGGTTCATGAGTGATGGTAACCTAGTAGAACTTGGATATGGATTAGTCATTTTAACATTTCAAAAGGAGACTACTTATAAAAATCAAAGATTATTGATCTCTAGATCTTAAAATCTTAGATTTCAAAGGACCAAATGAGAAAACATCTCCCAAATAGCTCCTAAGAGACAGAAATGAGAGAGTGGAAAGAAAAGAATGTACCGTTTATGTATTCTTGCCATAGGGAGTAGCACCAGCCCTGTTTCTCCATCTTGAAACTCCCTCCTCCTGTGACTTTCACTGATACATGCACCTGTTTATTCCTTAAACACATATTGAATTCTCATTACATGACCAAATTAAACCATTCTTCATTTTACTCTAGAAGCCCTGGCACAGAGTAAAACGTTATTAAATTAAAAATGTTTTCATTAATTTCCATGGAAAAAAAATCATGGTATATCCTATGCCAACCCAAGATACTGAAATGACTTTCGCAAATAGGAAAATATATCAATTGAACAGTGAAAATATGTTTCCGTGTATAATAAACAATAATTTTAAAGTAAACAAATTTGAATTCATAATATAAGGAAGGTTTATTGAACTCACCAAAGGAAAAAAGAAGAGTTGTTGGTGAGTGTTAGTGGTGGAAGGCAGGTGAGAGAGTCATTCTTTGGAAAGTGTGGAGAATTATGATCGACCTTTAGGCAGACCTTCAATGTTGGAATGGGATGTGCATGTTGTTATTTTTCACTTAGATTTGGACACAGAATACACTTATGACATGGGTGGCTTTGGCATAACTATAGAATAATTGAAATCTATAGGTTGAAAAAGGATCATGTGGAAGTTGACTTGTCTTCTCATAGTTCAACAATGGTACTCCTAAATCAGATTGAGCCTCTATCCACTGTATAAGATGTTTCAAGTTTCTCAACCATCTTATGATAACTTCTCAGGACATAATGTAATTTATTAGAACATACAACTGATTGAGAATCTGTTCTTTCATGATTTGCAAAAACCATACACAGGAGAGTAAGCTCTGCCTCTTCATCCAACACCCACTACTTGCAGTTTGTTTCCAAGTTAGTGTGCTATATTATACTCTGCATTGTGTTTTCCCTTGTTTCCTACTTTGCATGCCCTTGGGCACTAGATTAGTCCAGGTCTGCCTCTTGGCTCATGTTAACTCCTCATCCACCATTTTAAAAGGCCTCCCTACTTAGAGGGATATACATTCTGATTAAGAGCAAGAACTCTGAAGATGTAGAGGGAAGGCAAAATGGATGAACATAAAAACTTCCAGTTATAAACTAAAGTCCTTGGGATGTAATGTACAGCATGGCGACTATAGTTAATAATACTGTATTGCATATTTTTAAGTTATATTTTATTGATTATGCTATTACGGTTGTCCTGATTTTCCCCCTTTGCCCCCTTCGCCCAGCACCCCCCACTCCCTCAGGCAATCCCCACACCATTGTTCATGTCCATGGGTCATGTGTGTAAGTTCTTTAGCTACTCCATTTCCTATACTGTATTTTGTATCCCCATGGATATTCTGTAACTCCCTGTTTGTACTTCTCAATGCCCTCACTTCTTCACTCATTCACCCATACCTCCTTTCCATCTGGCAACCATCAAAATGCTCTCTGTGTCCATGATTCTGTCTCTGTTCTTCTTGTTTGCTTAGTTTCTTTTTAGATTCAATTGTTGAAAGATGTGTTTTTAGCCATTTTATTGTTCACAGTTTTGATCTTCTTTTTCTTAAATAAGTCCCTTCAACATTTCATATAATAATGGATTGGTGATAATGAACTCCTTTAGTTTTTATTTTTTGTCTGTTTTTTCTCTTTATCTGCTCTTCAGTTCTAAATGATATCTTTGCTGGGTAGAGCAATTTTGGCTGTAAGTCCCTGCTTTTCATGACTTTGAATATTTCTTGCCAATCCATTCTAGCCTGCAAAGTTTCTTTTGAGAAATCAGCTGACAATCTTATGGGAACTCCTCTGTGGTAACTAACTGCTTTACTCTTGCTGCTTTTAAGATTCTCTCTTTACCTTTAGCCTTTGGCATTTTAATTATAATGTGCCTTGGAGTGGGCCTCTTTGCATCCATCTTGTTTGGGACTCTCTGTGTCTATTTCCTTCACCACTATAGGGAATTTTTCTTTCATTATTTTTTTTCCAAATAGATTTCCAACTTTTCGCTCTTTCTCTTCTTCTTCTGGCACCCTATGACATGAATGTCAGACCTCTTGGAGTTGTCCCAGAGGCTGCTTACACTGCCCTCATTTTTTTGGATTCCTTTTTATACTTGTTGTTCTGATAGGTTGATTTTATGCTTCCTTATGTTCCAAATCATTGATTTGGTTCTGGGCTTCATCCACTCTACTGTTGTTTCACTGTAAATGGTTCTTTATTTCAATTAGTGTATACTTCATTTTGATTTGATCTCTTTTATGCTGCTGAGGTCCTCACTAAGTTTCTTGAGCATCCTTATAACCAGTGTTTTGAACTCTGCATCTGATAGCTTGTTTATCTCCATTTTCTTTAGCTTTTTTCTGGAGTTTTGATCTGTTCTTTCATTTGGGCCATGTTTCTTTGTCTCCTCATTTTGGCAGCCTCCCTGTGTTTATTTCTATGTACTAGGTAGAGCTGCTTTGACTCTGTGTCTTGGTAGTGTGGTCTAATGTAGTAGGTGTCCTGTAGGGTCTACTGGCACAGCTTCCCCTATCACCCAAGCTGGGTACTTGAGGTGCACACTTCATGTGTGCTGAGTACATCCTCCTCTTGTAGTCGAGCCTTCGTTGCTGTTGGCAGATCAATGTGAGGGATTTACCCAGGCCATTCAGCTGCAAGGATTGGCTGTGTCCACAGATCAGCAACCTCCACCCTTCGTGGAGGGTGAGCTGTGCAGGAGCAGGGTGGTGGTGCTCCTACATGGTCTTTAACTGTCCATTGGGTGTGTTATCCCTCAGGTTTCCCAGGTAGTGCAGGCCAAGGTCATCCGCCACCTGTGTTTTGCCCAGGGTTACCCTAACTGAGCTATAAAGCATCTGAGATGGCTGCTAGTTGTGCTATGCTTGGGGATTCTCAGGCAAAGCCAAGCTGTAAATCTCGGCTGGCTGCTGCTAATCCCAGGCCTGGAGCTCACTGAAGCCAGCTGTTCCTTGTTTGAGAGAATTTATGAAGTTGTGAAGCATAAGCCAAGACCAGTCATTCATATGTAAAAGCAGCATGGATGGACCCATAACTTGGGTGGGGTGGAGTCTTGGGAGCTCCAAGGCAGGTCAAACAGTGTTAGCCAGGTTGATGGAGTCTCAGATATGGCATCAACTTGCTGACTCTGCATGGGAAGGGTTTGGAAAAAGGCCAATGCCTCTGCTCACCTTGATGCCAGAGACTTTAGTTTCTCCCAGTATGCCACTGGTGCCTTTCAAGCTGATACCCTGGTGCTGGAGTGTCGTGGGGGGTAATCATACCTGCCAATACCCGTGGGTGACCACTACCCGATGCGTGTATGAATCTCATACCGAGACACGCGGGGAAAGAGAGACCGGGGCCACGTGGCTGATTCTTCCCATCTCAGGAAAAGCCCCGCGGCTTGCCCAGCCAGGGTTTTTACTAGGGGCATTAGCACACATTTACATTGAATTGATTATTCATGGAATTAAGCAGAACAGGGATAAGATTATTCATTAGCAGGGCATCAGGATGTAAATTCAGGTCTGGTGGCAGACAGGACCAGGTTAATGTAATATGCAGGGCACAGCAAGCCAGAATTTTTTAAGATACATCTTTGCCAAATTTCTATTAGAGAATTCCCATTCCACAGACATTATCCACACTTGCTTACACGGGAATCACACGGAGCTGTGCTCAAAACATGTAAATTCCAGAACATACATGTTAATATGTGTGTGAAAATCACTGCCACACTGGAGCTCAGAGGGAGTGAATCTGAGTAGGTGAGTCCATGTGTGGGTTCTTTAAGAGGAACTGCTCAGGGGTCTAGAAGTCTCTTCCAAAGACTCAATCATTGCTGGTTTTTGCAGCCAGAAGTTGTGGGGACTTACCTTCTTGGCACTGGAACCCTGGGCTGTGGGGCCTGGTGTGGGGCTGGGACTCCTTGATCCTAAGATACCCTTCTCAAATTTTTATCCACCACACATGGGTGAGGGACCAGCCAATTCCATGTCTGCACCCCTCCTACCAGTCTAGATGGCTGTGGTTTCTTTAATTGCATAGTGATCAGACTTCCATTCAACTCAATTTCTAATAGTTCTGAGTGATGGTTGTTCTATATTTTAGTTATAATTTTGATGTGGTTTTGCAAGGAGGCAAGTCATGTCTGCCTGTGCTGCCATCTTGGCTGGAAGTCTCTGTATTGCATATTTGGAAGGTGCTAAAGAATAGATCTTAAAAGTTCTCATTACAAAAAAATATAATTAAATGTGGTGATGAATGTTAACTAGACTTGTTAACATTCACAATATATGCAGATATCTAGTTATTATGTTACATACCTTTGAACTAATATGTTATTTGTCAATTATACCTATACAACAACAACAACAAAAGCAAGGGCTCTGGAGCCAAACTGCCTGTAGTCAAATTCTCCATCTACAGCTTCTTAGCTGTAGGACCTCAAACAAGTTACTTAATCTTTCTGTGTGTCGCTTTCTTCTCCTATGTATTGGGATGATAGTACTTACCTGAGAGGGTAGTTATAAGATTTATTTGAGTTTATAAATATAAAATACTCAGAACAGTGTGTGGCATACAGTAAGCTCTCAATAAGTGTATTATTTTAGCTTCCCTTTCCTCTAACTATTCCTTATGCTTCTGTAGAATTATCTTCCTAAATCATCTGAATAACTGCTATCAAGTATTGAGTGTCTACTTTGTGCCAGACACTGTACTGGGCACTTTATATATAGCACCCATTTAATCCTTGCATGTTACCCATAGTTTACAGATGAAACTGAATCACAGAGGACCCTGGAATTGGGACACGCACACAAAATATTTAGAATTTTAGTGGTGTGGGGTGTATGGAGGGATTCTTTGGTTTGGTTTGTCTAGTCCTTATCTGGGTCTATTAGTAAGCTATTGCTTAAAAAATGCTATTATAATAAGCAACCCCAAATTCTCAGTGGTTTACTATGAAAACATCTATCTTTTTCCGGCTCAGAGGTCTGCAGATTGGCTATAGCTCTGCCTGGCTGGGCTCTGGATTATACACTGAGTCATGTCTACTCCTGTACCTCTTCATTACAGAAGCAGCAGCTACCCAGGGTACATTCATCTCGTGAGGATTAACATGAAGTGCAAGAGCAGAAGTCAATCACCTAGCACTTTGAAGGCCTTGAGTTATGTCACATATGCTAACATTTCATGGGCCAAGGAAAGTCACATGGCCAAACTCAAAGTCACTGGGGGCAGGTAAGTATACTTTTTCTACTCTACTGATAAGCGCTGTAAGTTTACTAGCAGAAAAAGGAGTGAAGAATCAAGAACAATCATCCAATCTAACACATTGGGGTAGACGCAGAGTTATCCTCGGTGGTGAGAAGCACAGAAAAATATTGACCACTTAATTTTTAACATAGCGCCTGTCACAAAGTAGGTGTTCAATAAATTTATGAAGGACGGAAGAATGGAAGAAAGAAAGGAAGGGAGGGAGCAAAGAAGTTAGTTAATAGCCAGTTGCTTGTTGCAACTCAGAGGAAGTCATAAGGGAAAAAAGCTAGTGTGGTACATAAAAAACTGAACTAGCTGTTTGGGTCTAGAGTGGGTTATCATCTAAGGATAAGGGGATTTTGTGGCCTTCTATTGGGATATGGGTTCAGAAACCTGGTACTTGGAAAGTTGACTATTGCCATACTAAAATGCTATTTAAACATAACTCCTTTTTTTAAAGATTTTATTTATTTATTTTCAGAGAGAGGAGAAGGGAGGGGAGAAAGAGCAATGTATGGTGGCCTCTCACATGGCCCTCAGTGGGGACCTGGCCTGCAACCCAGGCATGTGCCCTGACTGGGAATTGAACCGGGACCCTCTGGTTCCCAGCCCGCGCTCAATCCACTGAGCTACACCAGCCAGGGCAAGACTTGATTTATTTTTAGAGAGAGGGGAAGGGAGGGAGAAAGAGAGAGAGAGAAACAGCAATGCATGGTTGCCTCTCACATGGCCCTCACGGGGACCTGGCCCGCAACCCAGGCATGTGCCCCGACTGGGAATTGAACCGGGACCCTCTGGTTCCCAGCCCGCGCTCAATCCACTGAGCTACACCAGCCGGGCATAAACATAACTCCTTTTTAATTCGTCCCCAATATTTATCAAAATTCTTGAAAGTGACAGCATGCCCCAATATGTCAAAAGAAGCCAAGAAAGAGCCTTTTCTCCATGCTTGCAATAGGTAATGTGACAGAAGTTCCAGGGAGAGGTAAGATTCAGGGCTGGGAGACAGGCACAGCTTGACTTTCCCATCTGGAAATTCACCCTCCAGAACTCAGCTCAGTTCTCTCTCTGTATGAAAGCAATCTGGGTTCTAGTGCAGTAAAGAGAGAGGGCTCCACCTGAGGACTTAACTATGCCCCCTCAAAGAAGGTCCCAGCCTCTCTTTCCACCTCTCCTCTGGTGCTTTCCTACCTCTGACCTGTGCTGCAGTCAGAAAAAATTACTTTCTAATGCTGCCTCCTCTAGGAAGCTTTTATTGATGAAACAAGGAACCTCTCCTCCTTTGGTCCCATGGTCACATTCACTTGTGCTTCTCTTATGGCACTTTTCTTGCTCTACTTCTTGGTGGTGTTCTTTGTGTGTTTGCCCCACCCAGTGCCTGCCGGAACCCCCACTATGAACACATAGAGTCATCTCCCTTTCCATTCTCTTTTAGGATCTCTGCTATATGGTAGAAAGTGTATATTTTGGGGGGTTAAAAGTGCAGGCTACAGAGTTCTGGGTTTGAGTCGCAATTCTTCCATTTCTTGGCTGTGGCTTTGGACAACTTGCTAAACCTCTCTGTGCCCCCAAACCTTCATCTGTGAAATGGGATTGTGTGGGGAATTAAATGAGTTTGCAAATGCAAAAGAGTTAAAATAGTACCTAACACTTGGTAAGTTCTCAATATACCCTATTGACAATTACACAGAATCTTACTTTTTGAAATCTAGTTCAATTTCAGCTCAATGAATGAAACAAAAATCACAAGAAGTGAATTTACATGTTGACTCCAGGGTTCATGCTGGTAGCCAATGGCTCTGCTGTCTGTTTATTTAGAGGGTCTGGCATAGCTGTGAATCTGTGAGCAAAAATAGATTTTCTTTTTCTTTTCTTTTACTTTTGTCCTAACTCAAATATTTCAGAGCTTATAAATTCAGTAATGTACTTTCTGCCAAGTGGACATTAAGATATTTTAAAAATTAAAAAAAAACTGTTATCAGTGTGGCTTGAATGCACTTACTGCTTCTCAATACTAGCTGCACATTAAAACATCTGGGAAGATTTAAAAAATCTTGATGCCCAGACTGTACCACAGATCAATAACATCAGACTCTTCCAGGGTGGAGCCCAGGCATCTGACCTTTTTAAAGCTCCCCAGCATCTAGGGTTGAGACCCCTGAAAGGAATCTTCTGACAGGTAGATTGGCCTTTCAAACATATCACTGAAGGTCACCAAATGCAAAAAACACCAATAAGAATGCTAACAAATTTATTTAGTCTTACTACATCCTATAATATTGCAAATAGAACTATGTAAGCCCGTTTTTTTTTTCACTGTGAGTTGTGGCAAATGATGAAGTGGCCCCAACCAGCAAAGTATTTGGATGCTCTGATAATTTTGCCCTTACCTCCCTCCTCACTTTCTGAATGTGGATTTTGGTTTCTTTTCTCAAGTGACCTGCGTGCTAAGTAGATTGTCCCAAGAGCATGAGGCAATCCTGTTCATGGTGTTCCCTGCCGCTGTTTTTCTAGGAAATCCACATGTGTTCTAAGAAGATGATTACATTCATCTTTGTCCCCAGCAAGTCACTGAAAAGCTGAGCTAAGGCCAAAGCTTCACCAAAACAGTTTTGTAAAGACCCAGATGCAGGAAATAATATGTAACTTCTGAGTCCCAAACACTCTTATAAACAATTGATGGACAAGCTGCCTGATTAACGTAAGTCACTTCATATGAAGGCATATTCACAACATAGCAATGCCTCATTTATCTGACTTCTCAAAGAATAAGGAAATTCACATCCCATATTTTTTTTGAAACTTGAAGCTAATTCCTTTGGATGCCCAAATCTTTCATTCTAACCTTTTTATGAAAGAAAGAAAGAAAGAAAGAAAGAAAGAAAGAAAGAAAGAAAGAAAGAAAGAAAGAGAGGATTCTAAAATGTGGCCAACACTGGCTGTTTTCTTTAATAAACAACACAGAAAATGGGAAATGGAGAATGGGATATTTCAAACCTCCAACTCAGCATGACTCAACCTGAGTACATCATCTTCCCTTCAGAACAAACTCCGCTTCCATCCTCCTCTGTCCCAGGTGGAGGAACCGCCGACCACACAGCCCTGCAGAGAACCAGCCTCCACAGCTCCGTCTCTCTCATTGCGCACCCCAGCCAGTCCCCAAACTCCCCTGACTTTGCCACCTGAGTATTTTCCGAATCCTCTCCCTCATCTCTATCTTTTCCAGCACTACCCATTTTCTGGAGCTCACTACCAACCACCTCTGCCTGAACTACTGAAAAAGCTGTATCTCCACTCCTCACATTCACTGATGGTCCAGTTAAAGTACTCACCTGCTCATATATTGTTGTTTGAAAATCTTTCAATGGCTTCTCACTGCCTTTTTAACATGAAAAGCCAAAACTAGGAGAAGATATTTGCAACATAAATAACAAAAAAGAGTGGTATTCAGAAAATATGAAGAACTTCTGGATGTTGATAAAAGACAAACACTAATATAAAAAAGTGGATGAAAGACTTGAACAGGCATACACGCATGTCATAGAAGAAAAACTATAAATTTTTAATAAGAAGAGCCCTGGCTGGTGTGGCTCAGTGGATTAAGTGCTGCCCTGCGAACCAAAGGGTCACCAGTTCAATTCCCAGCCAGGGCTCATGCCTGGGTTGCTGGCCAGGTCCCCAGTGAGGGGCATGCAAGGGGAAACCACACATTGATGTTTCTTTCCCTCTCTTTCTTCTTTCCTTCTCCTATCTAAAAATAAATAAATAAAACCTTTAAAAAATAAACATGAAGAGATTTCCTGACTTCATTAAAAATCAGAGCAATGCAGATTAAAACCACAATATATCACTCATACATCCGTAATTTACAACAATTAAAGTGGAGATGAAATTAACTGTTGACAAAGATGTGAAGCAATTAGAACTCTTCTACATTAATAGTGGAAGTGGAAGTTGGTATAACCACTTCAAGAAACAATTTGGTATTATCTAGGAAAGTTGAAGATGGTGTAGTAATAATCCCAGTCATAGTTATATAAGCTAAACTAGCATATTTGTTAATATTCATAGTAACAATGTTTTTAATAGTAAAAAAATTTGGAAAAACCCTAAACACCCATCAATACAAGAATGCATAAATAAATTATGATTTATACATAAATGCAGTGAAAATGAGCAAAGTATTGCTTCATAGAATAGCATGGGTGAATCTTTAGGCATTCAATGTAAATGAAAAAAGCAAGCCTCAGATATCATACAATATGATTACATTCATATAACATTTACAAAACATCAAAAACTAAATAACAGATTCTTTAGAGATAGAGAAGTATGTGATAAAACTACAAAGGAAGGTACATTGGTTACCTGTGATGTGGGAAGGAAGGCCACTGGATCTGGGAAGGCCACATGGAAGCTTCAAATTCCTTAGTGATGTTCTCATTAAAATGAATAGTGTTACTGTGTATATCCATTGTTATTCCTTATAACTTAAACACATTTTATAAAGATAATTTTTAATCTTTTAAACATTTAACAAAACATTTTATATGAGAAAACATGAAATTGGAGGCTCAAATCAGAAGTCAAACAACTAATAAGAGTTACAAAAAGAGATAACAGAGAAAATATTTCCTTACAGGAAATTACCAAAGAAAAAATATAAGAACATCCCTCAAGGAATAAAGGATGTGAGTTTCTAGTTTGAATGAGTATGCCAAGACATATAAACATAAACTTTCAGACCACTGGAATACAGATAATGTTCCAAGAGAATATATAAAGTATTAGGAAACAGATGGCCTCAGATAGCAATACTGAAAGCTAACAGGCAATGGAATATCATCTTCAAATTTCTGGGAAAAATGATCTCCAATCTAGTATGCCATAGTCAGATAAATGATCAACTGAATACAATGGGAAAATAAAATAGTTTTAGAAGGGCAAGATCTCAAAAGGTTTGCTTCTCAAAGTTTATAAGCTCAAGAAAGTACAGCTGGATTATGTTCCATGAAAAGGAGGGAAGAAACTGTGAGAAAGATATGGGCTCCAGAAATTAGTACTCCAACACAAGCCAGAGGAAATGAAGAAGGGCCATGGGGTAGCCCTGCAGCAGGGCCTAGGGAGCAAATAATACAGACTGGAGCGATGCCTTCAAGAAAAATGGAACTGAGACGTTATCTAATGTGTGAAACCACATTTAAAGGAATGTTAAAATTTCCTTAGAGAGTTTAGAGATGCATTTGTGAGAGATACATTTAAAAAGAAAATAAAAAATGAATGATTAATAATTGGGAAAACCAAAGTTAGACAGGATATAAAATGTAATTAGTGTTTAGTGTCTACTATCAATAATATCTACATAGTTAAAATAATATAAACACTGAATATTAATTTAACTAAAATCTATGTTATAAATATATTTGGGGTGGGAGGGAAGGAAATTGTATTTAAGGAATTGTTTGAGAAAGCTAAATCCCAATCTTCAAAAATAACCAATGAAAGAGGTAATTCTAAAATTAAAAACTTAAATTGAAAAAATAACAATCTATAAAGAGATATATGAAGAGTTATCAGAAGAAACATGTAAAAGATTTGAAAGTAGTTGCCTTTGGGAAGCAGAAACTGGAATTGGGAGGAAGGGTCAGGTGACTGCAGTCTTTCTATTTGACTAGTTTTAAAAACAATATATTTATATAAAAATTGAATTAAAAATAAATTTATGTTGGCTATCTTGATAGGAGTTTGGATTACTCAGGTATGTGCATTTGTCAACACTCAATGAATATATACTTTAAGATTTGTATATTTCATTATATGTACATTTTACACCGAAAGAAAAATCAATAAACAGACTAAATTGTAATTAATGACATGCACACTGCTGTCTGTAATTTACTTTGAAATCCTTAAAAAAATAAGATGGGTGAATGAATAGATAGAAAGATAGATAAATATGTACTATAACAAGTATAGTAAAATGTTGATGGTAAACTATATGAGGTGGGGGTATACGGGGGTTCACTGTAAAATTCTCTCAACTGGGCTGTGTGTTTGAAGATTTTTATAATAGCATATTGAAACAAATAAAAATAAATGCAGCACTAAAAATAAGTTCAAGATAGAATGTTCTGTCTGGCGTACCAGTTAGGTAAACTTTAATTTTAAATCGCCACTTACTTTCCAGATGCATCTGTAGCTATTTGACTCATGGATGACTGATCAAATCAAGGAGGACAATGACATGTGAAGAGTGAGGGCAGGATGATATTTCTTGTTGGCATTTTTACCAATTTCCTTACTGGATATTTGGGTGGTTTATTTTGAATATCTAATCTCTCTTAACATGATCTGTTTTCTGGTTATGAATATCCCTGTTGTCACATGGTCATCTGTCTTTGAGTTCCAACTGAATTGTAAACTCATCCATGCTATAATTTGTAACCTCCAGGGTCCCACACCTACCGGTTCATCAATATCAATTTTGCTCTAATATACCACAGAGGAAAAGTAGCTCTCTGGAATAATAGATTTAGGGAAAGTGTAAGCTGGGGAATAGAATCATACAATTATCATTACAATGCCTCTTAGGGCTTGGATCCACTCTGATTGTTCTGTAGATGAAGAAACTGAGAATGAGAGAAATTAAATGACATATCCAGAGTGATATAGCTATTTATTGTGGTCATCTTTTGGTATTTTATTTTATATTTTTATTTTAAATTATTTTATTGTTGCTCACTTACAGTTGTCTGCATTTACCCCCACCCCCAACCCCAGGCAAACCCACCTCCCTCCCTTGCTTCCACCCTCTCCCTTGGTTTTGTCCATGTGTCCTTTATAGCAGTTCCTGAATACCCTTGTCCCCATTATCCCCTTCTCCCTCCCCTCTGCTTACTGCCAGATTGTTCTAAATTTCAATGTCTCTGGTTATAATTTGTTTCTCTGGTTGTATTTTGCTTGCTTACCTCACAAGCGTCTTGGCTGTGGCTGATCTGAGTTCCCCGGTAGCTGATCTGGCCTTGGTGCCTTCTCTCATGAGTCCTTATATTAAACCCCTTAACATTTCATATAGTAAAG
>PVJI01027707.1:0-17327 GCA_004026765.1 Micronycteris hirsuta
GAGTCCGTGGTCGGGGGCTCACGACCGGAAACCAGAAGAACCTTGGTTCAGTATCATTTGGACGCCCACCGTCCCCCTCAGCAGCCGCGGACATGCGTGTGTGAGAACCGCGGCCTGGGTTTGGCAGAGACCCCGGTCCCGCCCTGAACAGACCCGTGGCGCTCAATGCCACGCGGGCTCTCACGGGCACGTGCCCGTCACAGAGACAAAGATGGGGACACCCAGCGTAGCTCTGGCGTCTGTCCCCACAAAGAAGTGACCCAGCCTCCGCTACTTCTCGGGTGGATTCCTGCTGCGGGTTTCCCGCACACTTCGAAATTGCGGCCCCGCCTCCCGGAGACGCGGCTCCGAGGTCCGTGAGCAGCACGGAAGGGCCAGCTCTCTAGGCATCCGGTAACTCCGGCCTCCCCACGCCCCTCCCCCAACGCGCCCGGACCGGGACCCGCTTCCTCCGGAGACGTCCGGCTGTGATGGTTCCACTCAGTTCCGTCCACAGGCGGACAGGGTCACCTCCCTGGGCTGCGCACGCGCACGTTCTGCCTACGGAAGGCCTGGGCGCAGGAGGCCGCAGCCATTCACGCCACGTGTGTGCTGCCCACGCCCCGGGACAGCCCGCCCTGGCCAGATTCCCGTGCCCTCGTGGTCCGGACGTGAGGGAACTCCGGTCACACGGACAGCAGGAAAAATGCCTTTCACCTCATCTTATGGAAGAAATTCATCCTGAATGGGGCTCTGGGGCCAGCGGAGTGGGACCCAGCCACAGAGGCGCCCACCTGCCCTCGGTGGGGCTGCGGACAGAAGTGGAGCCGACATGACGCCCTGGGCCGCGCCTGTCTGCAGCTTCCAGCTCGTGTCCGAGAGGTGAGCGGCATCACGAGGTGTTTGCCACCGTCATTTAAATGTCAGGGTAGTTCCTTTGAACACACACTTGGTGTTAGAAAGGAAAGAGCTAAAAGAACACATTCCCTTGCTTAATGACTTGGCTACAAACAGGGGCATTTCTCCACCTTTCTTTCAAAACTTAATTGAAAACTTAGGTCCCATTCTCCCAGTGCCTGAGTCAAGGTTTAACTACAACTATGGCCAGGACCGGTTTGCACGCCCTTCTCATAGAGCTAGCAGTCAGGTGTCCCCCACCGAAAGCAGGGCCTGGGGGGGAAACCAATGCACTCCGGGGGTGCTCGACCTGAGGCCTGTGTCCTAGAAGCAAGAGTCCCCGCCTAAGAACAGTGGGAGGGGTGAGGTGGGAGAGAAGACAGCGCTGCCCTCCTCCGTGGGTCTCAGCGAGCCCGGAAAACGGGGCCCTCCGACGAGCAGGCCTGTGTGCATCCAAGTGGCAGGAGCCAGGCCCTGTCCTGCAGGGACCAAGCGGCTTCTCACGGGGCTGTCCCGCCTCCCAGCTCTACTCCCGCGACCTCTACACCAGCGGGACAGAACACTCTCCAGTGCCAAAGCTGCCTCCAGCCCCGGCCCTCCTAGACGGGCTCCACCTTCCCCACCGCCCCTCGCTGAGGAGGGAAGGAAACAGGGAAACTGAGACACTGGTCAGCAAAGCGTCCACTACGTTTTCCGTCTGGCGGCTCTAGGAGCGCTTAGTTTTCTTTAACTTCATTCAAAACAATTTCATTAGGTTGTATTGTGACAGCTGTCTTATCAGCATGCATTTAAAAAATCAAAATTGGAGCATCTTTGTGCAGCCACTTTAACACTGAAGACGGAGGGAGATTCTCTGGGCTCCTCCAGGGCCCAGCACGTCAGTGCCTGTCTGTAGGCCTCACCACCCAGCAGCGACTCGGCACCTGGAGGACACTGTGGTCACTCTTGTCTGAAACAGCACTGAGCTTCCCTGGCTGCCCGTCGCAGCCAGTGAGCAGTAAACGCGAATACCCTCATGGAAGGAGTTCATTGTCAAGTGGACGGACAAGACAGGCACACAGAGGAGCAACAGGAGAGAGGGACAGAGCAGAGGGAGCAATTGTCCTACCGGCGTCTGGAGGCCCTGCCTGCGGGCACTGGCTCCTCAGCCGGGAAGCCCAGGGCATGGCCTGCGCTCAGCCAGCCTTTCTTCCACCTGCCTGCTTCTCTACACGCCCCCTCCCGCGAACCTGCAAGGCACTGGCGGCCCCACCTGGGGGACACGAACTTCCTGTCGACGGGCGGTGAGTGCTGCGAGGGCACGTTTCCGCCTGCTGCGCGGACTGCCACAGCCTTCGATGCCGAGCGCAGTACCAGGCCACCAGCCCGTGATCGACAAGTGCGTACTGGAAAAAAAATCCGGTGCTTATGGGAAGAAAAGAGTTCTCATTTAAAAGTAGTATGTTTAATGAACTCAAAACAAAAAGACCCTCCAGGCTCCGCCCCAGGCAGCCCAGACGCTCCCTGTCCCGTCGGCATGGTCATCAGTTCCTCGTTTCGTTTTCCACTGGGAGCAGCGTGCTCTGTGGCGCCCTGGGGTCCTCGTCCCAGGCTCCCAGCGCCCTGTCCCTTCCTGGGGACGAGGGGCCGCTCCTTAGAGTGGGCGCCGCCCGCAGCCTCTGATCGCTGTGCTCTGTGCAGATCGGGGTGTGGAACTCCAACCGCGGGCTCAACGTGACGGATGGCGACAGAGACGGGCCCCGCAATGTCACCGACTCGCTGGCCAACAGGACGCTCATCGTCACCACCATCCTGGTAAGTGGGCTGCACAGAACCGGGGCGTCTGGGCGGGAGTCCCCTCACCCGGACCCCCGCCGAGACCTCCAAGGGCTCCTCAGCCATCTGTGTGTGCGGACGACTCCGCCCGCGAAGGTCTAGTTCTGTCCCAACGCTGGAGGCGCACGAGTGCACCCCGGAAACCGGAAACGGGGGGCTTGGCAGCTCCGCCCCACCCCGCCCCCCGCCCGCCCCACTGGCTACAAGCACGCGGCCTCCGCTGAGCTGCCAGGATGGTGGAGCGGAGACCAAGGCGGATCTCCTCCCCTGTCCCCACCGCTAGGTGAGAAATGGCCCCGACTCAGCCCTGTCCCGTCGGCAGCCCAGCTTCCACGCAGCTGTCTGGGCGCCAGGAGCACGCTTGCCCCTGTCACCTCGGCTGGAGTTGTGCAGCTTCCCAGTAAGGCCAGTCCCTGGCGTCTGGTCTCACCTCTGTCACTCCCCGGTAAACAGCCCCTTGCTCAACCACTCTTCCAACGCCCAGGGTACCTCCCGGTTCCTGGGGGAGCCCTGACTGCACACCTGGCCAGCCACTGTGCATGCTCAGGGAACGCCGGCCCAAACCCCCGCGGCCAGGGCAGGCGTGGTCACGCCTGAAACCCGCAGGCTCCGACGTCCCCACTTTATGTGACTTGGTCCCTAATGTCAGGCCAGTTTATTTCTGAAACCACCAGCCTCTGCCACTGGTTCACCCACAATCAAAACCGTCTCTCTGCCACTGTCTCACGGAAATAGCTTCCTCTTTCTGTCCGTTTAAGAATAGACCTAAACGGGCTATAGATACCGGAGGAAAATGCATAATGAATGAGAAATAAGAGGGCATGTCAGTAGCATAGTAACTGATGGAATGTTATAAGATGAAATAAAACTTCAGTCAAATGAGAATTAAGGTTATAATACATGGTAGTAAGAAAATACCTATTATTCACAAAATAGATTTATCATTTAAGCATATAAGCAAAGAATTGTCAGCTGTGAGATTTCAGGTGAGCTCAATTAAGAAAATGTGGCTGATGATAAAAACAACATAGAAATAGTCTTTGAATAAGATACCCTGCAGGAAACCAGCCAGAAAGATATAGATGATAAAGTGAAGAGTGAATTTGAGATGAAACTTAGCTGAGAGGTAAGGAATTAAGAATATTCAGTAGTCTTCAAACTTCCTACTAGTGATTTACAGTCACCTTTTGTTAGCAGGTGAGGCTCTCAGACAGAAGCAGACGGGAGGGCGGGTCATGCAAAGCAGTCTGGGTGTGGGGACAGTTGCGGCCAGACATCCAGACTCCTGTCGCACCGCCCCCTGGGCCAGGCCTGAGTGTACACGTGACCGAGTCTCTAACACACCATTTACTCAGGTGTCAGTGAGGGGAGAGGAGGGAGGGAGATGCCACGTGCAGCTTCCTGAATGTGCAGAGCGTCAGGGTGACGTCCAGCAACGGTGGAAGGGAGGTTGACCCTGGCACTCACGGTCCAGCGCGTCACAGCTCCCGTCTGTGGAGGGCGCTCACAGAAATGACTCTGCCTTGTTACAATGGGGTGCTCACGAGTGGTTCATCTCGTGCAGGAAGAGCCCTACGTGATGTACAGGAAGTCGGACACGCCCCTCTACGGGAACGACAGGTTTGAAGGGTATTGCCTGGACCTTCTGAAGGAGCTGTCGAACATTCTGGGTTTCATCTATGACATCAAGCTTGTCCCCGACGGCAAATACGGAGCCCAGAACGACAAAGGAGAGTGGAACGGAATGGTCAAAGAACTCATAGACCACGTAAGCAAGCATGCAGCCCCTGGAGGTGGGGTTCAGGTGCCCGGAAAAGCGCACACTGAGCAGTGAAAGAAGAGAGAAAAATGGTGGAGTCAGTCAGAATAAATACTTCAGCCTCTCTGAATCATAAAGTCAGTGGAACGGTGTCTGCTTACTTAGGAGGGCCAGTGAGGATGGAGATAGAGCACGTGGGGCCATCCTTCCCCGTGGGAAACAAAGCCCGGTGTGACCGACTCCGAGTCACATACAGACCCCTAGTGTCTTCGGCTCAGAGCAGTCTTGTCTCGTCAGCTAATCAGTGACCAGGCTGCCCGTCCACACCTTTCTCGGGTGCTCTCGTAAAAGACTCCATTGTGCCGCTTTCTCGTTCCTTTTGTTCCAGAACGTATGTACATCTGGGTCTGTCTGTCTGTATGCATTTTGTCCCTCTGGGGTGTCTCCTAAAAGACACGCATTCATAAACACAACCGTGTGAATCAGCCTGTGTTCCACCAGAGCTGGCTGTCATGGGGGCTTCTCGCGTGGGAAGCGTGGCATTGAGGCTTAGGGTCGGGAGGAGCGGGGGTCAGGCTAGGCTTCCACTGGGAAGCCGGACGCTGAGACAGTGACCTCGAACTTGCTCTTGCAGAGGGCAGACCTGGCGGTGGCTCCTCTGACCATCACGTACGTGCGGGAGACCGCCATCGACTTCTCCAAGCCCTTCATGACCCTGGGCATCGGCATCCTCTACCGGAAGCCCAACGGCACCAACCCGGGCGTCTTCTCCTTCCTCAGCCCCCTGTCTCCAGACATCTGGATGTACGTGCTCTTGGCCTGCCTAGGGGTCAGCTGTGTGCTCTTCGTGATCGCGAGGTGAGTGTGTGAGCTGCTGAGCTGCAGAGCAGAGCATGGCCGGTCTCCGGGTGGCCTGTGTGCTGGAGAGGCAGACGCAGGCGAAGGACTTGGAAGCAGCCTTTCAATTTTGCCTGGTGCTCTGTTCTGCCAGGCACCCCCTCATCAAAGCCCCTCTGTGAGTGGATACCTTCTAGTTCCCCACAAAGGTGCTTTTAATAGACAATAAGAAAATAATTTTATATAAATTGTATCAGTACTTGAAGCAAGATAGAAAGGTGATTTCTGCATTTCCACAGAGGCCATGACTCCACTAATAAATCTAAAATGTTTCAAGAAGAGCACAGCCACACCCATGTGTTCAAGCCCTGGAGTATTCTATTTAGCAAAGCAAAAAAAAGCTAGGGATTATTTGTAGCAAATAAGGATCCCTGGACTCAAACAAGTTGTGAAATTCTCAGGAACAAAGAAAAATGCTTTAAAATGTTTGTAAAATCTATTTTAAGAACAGCAGAGAGGTGAGGGAACTCCAGAAGCAACCGTGACAGGGCATGTCACTTGCACTCAGAGCCTGGAGGCCTGAAGCAGCCGCCTGCCCCGGCGGCCCTGCGGGTTCGTTTCCCGAGGCGGCGGCGCTGCACTTGGCCGTTCGGCTCCACACAGTTCTTCCCAGGGTTTTACACCTTTCAGTAGATTGTATTTTCCAAGCGCCTCTGATGCTGAATTTAAGACGGCTATTTAATCTTTCTGCTGACTTTCACATTGACACCCGTAGATAAACCATGTAAAAAATAATAATTGCTTTTGTGTGTTCCCTACTCATTTTCCATTTTTTTTATCTTCCAACAGAACTCGGTGAACTTTTCCCTGATCAATTTTTGTTTTCCCTCCAGGAATGTCTAAGAGAAATGTTTCTTCATGCTCACTCCATATCATTGTTCACTGTCTGATTTTGATTAATGCCAGGTAACTCTCTCCCTGGTGTAATTAGAAAGAAAGGTTAGAAAAACAACCCAGGCTGGAAAGGCAGACCCAGCCGAACTAGAGAGATGGGGGCCCCCACTCAGGGGTGTGCACACACGCAACCCTAAGTGCATTTTTCTCCACACCTGTCACAGCATGCTATCCCCGGCCCCTATGGTGTTCCAGGTTTCAGCCAAATGTTAAAGTCCATCTGAGTAATGACCATAGCCTCCTTCCACCCGTTTCCTCTCAGAATATAACATGTTGACAATATATGCAGTGATAACACCGTCTGATGCCTGGGACTGTCATTGGCTCTCAACGAGGAGAGGTTTTGTCTCCCGGGGAAACAGCTGACCATGTTCTGGAACCACGTTTTGGTGGTCACAGCTGAGGACGAGGCGGGTCCAGGTGTCCACTGGGTGGCGCCCAAGGAAGCTGCTCCCCACCCTGCACACTCGATGTGCCCCACAACCAGGAGTGACCCTCCAGTGCCGACAGGCCACGCTGTCGACAACTGAAGACGTTGTTCTGAATGTCAGATTTCCAGTGACAGGTTGGCCGCTCGCCACTGGGCGTGCACTTCTCCTCACTGGCCCCTGAATGGAATCCGTGCAGCCTAGAAGGGCCCCTTAGTAAGTGACGGCACCAAGGTGACAGACCCCCAACACTGAACGGAACTCGCGTGCTGGCTCTGGCTCCGTGTCTCTGTTCTGGGCCCCACACCAGGGGGTGGGGGACGTGAGGGACAGTCAGCGATGCCCTCAGGGCCGCTGAGAGGCGAGCAGCCCACCCAGGTGTGCTGACGAGGGGAGGACCCCGCTGCTTGCCCCGAGGCCTGGTCGCAGCCAGTGGGGAAAGGCCCTCGGCAGCACCCACAGCGCTCACAAGCGCAGAGGGTCCCTTGACCCCAGCGGCGCCTTTAAGCTGCCTGAGTTTTGTCATCAGAACATGTCCAAATGGAGTGACATCTAGCAGCTCTCCCACCACATTTCCTCGGCTGTTCTGCGAGCTCCTGGTGGCCCAGGCCCCACATTCTCTGACAGTGTTCGGTCGCTGTTAGGAAAGCAGCCGCCCCCCAAACAGCAGGTGCTCCACAACAGTGCGGCTCCAGGACAGCCCCGCCGACAAACCAGCGCACCTCCCTCTGCCTTCTCTCCATCGCTGCTCCACACTGCCTCTCCTCTCAGGTCTCGGGGAGGCAGGATGTCTGCACAAAGGCAGACTGGGAACAGCAGCAGCGAGAGACAGAGGAAGCCCTGTCCTGGCGTCCACTCCCAGCTGTGTCCCCCGCCCCTCCCGTCTGACTCCTCCCCTGCCTCGCCCCAGGAAGCCACTTAGTAGATTGTGGAGGCCATGCTGGTTGCTGTTACCTTCCACTGCAGTCACAGCCTCAGACCGTGAACTTGGCCACCCTGCACAGTCAGCTCAGATGCGAAATGGCTCCTGTGACCAGCTCCGTGGTTTGCAGAGCTGGCGGTGATGCAGAGGTGGGGAAGCTACCTTAGGACCACCTTTCTGTCCAGAGAGGCTTTGCCTTCATGTTCGGAGGTAGATACCCTTCGTGTCCTTTTCGAGGGGAAAATAAAGCCTGTCACTGCATGTGGGCCAACAGGCTCGCGAGACAGATGCCTTAAATTTCCTAAACTGAGCTGGATCTGCGACGTTCAGCCTCCACGGCACAAACCAAAGGAAACCACACAAAGTCCCAGGTGCTCCATCTTGGCACAGGCTCCATCAGTGGTGTGCTTTGTGCCGGCTGTCTTTTCACACTGCCTTCTGAAAAATATTTAAGGCCAGAAGTTATGTCTACCGTGAACACACAATTTAAACAGAGTAAAAACCCAGATATACTGCCCGCTTATGATTTATATGATGTTTGTCTCCTTGAAAATAAAGTTTTTAAGTTAATGCCTGGCCAAAAACAGAAAGACAGGAGAATCTTCGCCTGTAACACTCAGGCTGTGGCAAAGCCCACTGTTCCACCGGAAGTGCAGAGAGCTTTGTCCCCTTCAGAAGACGGGTGAGCAGCCGGCTGTCCCCACAGACACCCGGTCTCCGTCCTCAGCCACCGTAGGAGCCTCGCCGGAGGCCCCGCAGAGCAGCCAGCGTTTCACAGCTTCCATGCAAGAGGAAGCTAGGCACCTGTGGACGTACACACACAGTGAATCCACGTTTCAACACAATGCGACTCCTTTTCAGGCAGTTTCGACGGATTCTAAGCACATGCATCCCGTTCTGTGTTGTCTCACCAAAGGCCAGCATCAACGGGGCCAGCAGCTTCAAAATGTCGTTGGTGAAGGTCATACGTGGCCCTTTCCCCAGACTTTCCGATGCTGCCAATCTCCCCGCAGACATTAGGGATTTCGAGCGGAAATGCTTACATCCAGGCCACAGGCAGGTGCTTGCAAACGAGACACCCACATCTTAAAGGACAGCATTCTGTGGCCATTTAAAAGCCCCCAGAGCCCACGTGCCGCAAGCCATTCCAGAGTCCTGGAGAGAAAGCGCCCTCGGCCCGTACAGAGCAGGCAGAGTCTCGTTGCTGTTGAGACGGCTGTCCCTTGTGCCTGTGAAAACTGGATAAACTGTTCACTTATAACGGCGAAGTATGAAACACTGAAGGGGGCTGAGCTCAAAGCAGCATTTGGCAAGCACAGTGGTGAGCCCGCCGACCGGGGTGGCCGTGGGCAGGAGGGCGAGGTGCCGGCGGGCGGCTGCTGGGTCTCATGGTCTGCTCAGGAAGGCCGCTCCTCTTGGATGCCTGAGCCTCCCAATTTGTCACAATTACTGTGTGTAAACGATTGCACAGGCAGTGGTGGTGTCTGAGTGACGGCATCTTTGCTCTGCACGTCGCTGCAATTAGCAGGGTCATTAGCATTGGTATTCGTTTCTGCAGCTCAGCCTACTAGTCTGCTTATAGGAGAGTATAAATTCACAACGTAATTATGTTGCTGAAACAGTCACTAAAACGCATGGGCCTGGCATGGTGGAAGCTTCATGGGAGCCTCCTGTGTGCACTGCAGCTGTGGGGAAGGGGCGGGGGCGGGTCCCATTGCTGGGGGACAAGCTGTGAGGCCCACCCGCCCCCCGGGGCTCGGCGAGGAGACACTGCACCGCCAGGAGGAGCCGGGGGCTTGGCAATGGCTGTTCCTTGGGAGGGACCGTCTGCCCAAGTCCTCGTGCGGGTGCCCTGCACCCCCTGCCTCTGGCTGTCGACAAGGGATTGTCCTCAGTGTCCCACCTGCTGCCATTCGCGTTGGGGCTGGAGAACACGCCGCTGTCCCCCTTGGCGTGGAGGCGTGGAGGTGTTACTCCAACACGCCTGCTTGCGTGTCAGGGACGCAGTGGCACGGGGTCAGCTGCCTGTGCTACGAGCTACATTGTAAACCATCCCTGTATCGCTCTGCGGAGCATCTGCTAACGTCTCTTGGAAAAATAAGGGCCCCTTGGCAAGATAACCCAAAAATAACCACCGAGCAGGGACATTCTCTGGGCTGTGGAAGTCAGACAGATGCTTAGGAAATCGAGAAAAATCCAAAGCCCTATGAAGTTCCCCAGACTTCTATTTTAACACACTTCATAAATACCTGGATTCCTTCTTCCTTACAGACGAGGAAACTGAGGCCAGAGGCAGTAACTGGTGTGTGCAAGGCCAACTTCCTGCCTAGGGCTGGCACTCAGGCAACCACAGTGCGTCGCCCTGGAGAGTTGACTTGAGAACAGGCAAGGGAGGCCAGGACCCCGAAGCTGCCCGGCGCGGCACTCTGTGGGGTTGGCTGGAATGGCCCTGTGCCCAGTGGGGGTGCTCCAAAGTGTGAACCTATCTGTTCATTTAAGGGTTGGGATTTTTGTTTCCACAGACGGCCCCCAAATGCTAGTGCGGTCCAACCTCCAGGCCTTCTTTTCATTCAGAAACTCCTTCCAGCCTTGTGGCCCCCTGGACACATCACAAACTCACCAGGCCACAGACGTCCCTTTCACGCTTCTCCCCACAGGTGCCCCTTGGGGGCCATCACCCCTCGTTCTCGTCCCCCTCATTCTTGTCCCTTTGTTCTCGCACCCCTCGTTCTTGTACCCCCCACAGCACGGTGTCTTGATATTGCGGGAGGTGCAACGAGAGTGTGTCCTTGGCTTCGCCGCCCCACGGGGTAAACACTCGGGATGAGTGACCCTTTCTTCACTGTCTGTTAGCTGCCCAGTGAAATGAAAATGAGTCAGAACTCAGTAGAATCCAGGACACAGAGATCTGAGGACCTAGAAGTGAGAAGTTTGGTAAATGTCGTGTCTAAGGCTCCTTTGCAGTTTCCCTGCTAAAGCCCCTCGTCTGTGACTGTGACCTCCAGTCCCGGCTTGGGGCTTCTGGCGGTAACTGCTGTGTTCTCTTCGCTGCCGGGCGGGGTCTCTCTCTGACACTCACAGGCTGTCTCTATTGGCTGCCGCAGGTTCACCCCCTACGAATGGCACAACCCGCACCCCTGCAACCCCGACTCAGACGTGGTGGAGAACCATTTCACGCTACTGAACAGTTTCTGGTTCGGAGTTGGAGCGCTCATGCAGCAAGGTACCTCGGCTGCCCGCCTCGCGCCGCCCCACGCCCCACGGTCTGCGGATGGCCTCGCGTGCTGGTAAACTCCACTGGGGAGCAGACGGTCAGGCCACTCAGGGTTCAGAACCATTCTAGATATGGCAGAGAAAGAACAGGGGCCGCAGTGGGACTTGTCTGCTGTGTGTCTGAGGTGGGGCTGCTGTCGCGAATACAAACTTTCCCAGAGGGGAGTCAGACGTAAGGTGCCCGAGAAACTGCTTACCAACCTGCACAGAGGGAGGTCGCACCTTTTCCTTTCCAGCCAACGGAGTGGAACTGGGTTCCTTTGAAAACTAAGCTGACTGCATTCTTCCTAAGTGGTCAGCCACTTGCCACTCCGACCAACCCTGCTGGGGTTCATCTGGGCTTCCCAGCCACTGTCCACCAGCTCCCTCCCCTGGTAACCACAGCGATGGGAAAGTGCAGGGGGTCAGGGGCTACAACTCCAGCCACAGAAATGAATGCAATGTATTTCACACATTTGATAGAGTGGGGGCTTTGGATCTTGTTGAGCAAGGAGGAGTGAGTTGTTTTAAGCTTCGGAGAAATCTAACTATTTTGTAGATTTTCCTCAACTTCGATTACAAGTGTCCAGTGTAGAAAATCCTCCCCCAGATTAAACACATTAATCTAAGAAAATCATAAGTCAAAGAGCTGCTCTGTTTCAAACATCTGCTGAAATGACAATAAGCTGCAAGTGGAGTGGCGAAGGGCACGCGGCTGGGGTGGATGCTGACTGTGTGTGTGGCTGGGGGCTGAGCCCTGAGGGGCTGTGACACGACTTGAAGTGTTTGTGTCGCACGTCTACAAGCCAGAGGGGGGAACAAGCCTCTCTGGTGCAGAAACACCAGATCTTCTCACCCTGCAACTCAGCAGAGTTTCCATGGGCACTACTGAGCAGGTGCAGACCCAGCCCTGGTTTCCCAGGGTCACGTGCGTGACGGGAGCAAGCAGGGCCACACATCTTGCTGGAAACCCCACTGGAAGCCACACGCTGCTCTGCCAGGGCACCTGCTTCCCGGGCCTCCGTCTAGCCAAGCCGTAACCTTCAGAGTGCGAAGGGGACCACCCCTCCCTCCACTGGTCAGACAGAAAACCACAGCCCAGGGTGTCCCAGAGTGGCACAGCACAGTGACTGCCCCGTCACACATGGGTGCCCTCCCCTAAAACTTCTCTTCCCTCTTCTACGTGTTTGGAGTTCACCAGCACCCACTGCAAACCGTGGGGCCCAGGGCCCGCCGGCGGCTGACACCTTGGGTGCATGGCAGTCAGCCCCAACCAGACCCTGCTTGTCCCCAAGAAGCTGAGAAACGTTACCAGGGGCCGTGTGAGGCCTGCGGTGCTGGCGGCTGCTGGTCCGTCTGTCCTCACACACGGCTCTGGGCCGGCCGGCTCCCCTCTGCACCCACTGCTGCGCTGTCCCCTGTTGGCAGAGCCTGTCCCTGTCCTCCATGGGCAGCTCACCCCTTTGATTTCTGACTGAGCGGGAGGGTCAGAGCCTGGGCAACGTCTGCATCAGGAGTGGCTGGGACGCCAGCTGGGAACGGCCCCGCAGAGATGCCGGCCAGTGCCGTCTCGCATGCCAGGTACTTTCCAGTGACGTTCCACTCGGAGTTCTCTGTCTCCATAGCTTCGCCCTCCCGAGCTCTGAGCGCAGACAAATGGTCTCCACTGGGGAAGCCATTTCTGAGCGTGCCAGTGGACGCTCAGAGTGACGGAAGTCCAAAGACACATGGAAATAAGGCACACGACAAAACGTCGAGAAATGTGAGGCACACCCTCTTCCAAGGGCATAAAATGAATCTGAGTGGTTTTCTGCTAATTACTTTTACATTTCCAAGACAGCTTCATCCAAAAGTGTAAACATGTAGTATGTTAAGAGTGGTAGATGAGAGTGTGTATTATTGTTATTACATGCCAGCCGGTTACCGCCCATCTGTCCAGTTTTACTGTCGTATAGTACCAGTTACACACGTAATAAACCTGAAAGCTTGTTGTCCTATAAATACATCCAAATAGCATAAGGATGAAGTTACAGCAGCAAATCCATACCTATAAGCTAAGAAAACGTATCTATTACCTCTGCTACCCTGTCCCATGGCTGTTTTATGAAATAAATAGCATTTTAATGATAACTGACTATAGATCTAAAGGAGTCTCACCGCCACAAGGCTGCTGGATCAATTAGGCGTGGGGACAGGCAGCGGCCTTGGGCGGTACACATACCCACGGGCTCATGAGTCCCATTGAGCTACATGATTAAAACAGGAACAACTATCTCACCAAAGCCTCAGAGGCAGCTCAGTGGAAACCGTTATGAATCTCAGTGATGTTACACCCAAATCCAAACAACAGAAAAACAAAGGAAGGAAACAGAAGCGCAGGGAAGCCTTTTACCTCATTAAGAGAGAATAAAGCACAAACCTTACTCATAGCATGAGAACACATCTGTGAATTCAAAGCCTCTGTCCACCTTGATCTGCTCATCAAAAGCCTGGGGCTGCTTTTGATTTCACGAGCAATATGTGTGTCTGTTTAAAGGTTAAACGTGAGCATAAACTCATTTACTGGTAGATAGCTAAACTCCAATTTCCTTCTCTCTTAAACCATTAAGTACAAAACTTTGAAACACACAATCAGAATAGTGAAAGAATTCTTTACATCAGATATTCCACCTGCTGTATTTAACCCTTTCGATTCTTAAACTCTGAGTGTTTTAAATGGTCACATAAACTCTGTTCTGCCTCCAAGTTCTCGGAGGAAATGTGAAGTACAGAACCAACGGTGAATTCCAGGCAAGTAGATGAGCCAAAAGTCACCCCCGGTGCAGGTATCGCTGCAGTGAGCTCTGCGTGTACCCGTGCCTGCCCTTGCAGTTCTCCTCCTGGGTTTGCGAGGCCCCCGCAGCCCTGTCTGACCAAATTTTCAAGCTTGAGAATTATCACAGCTGCCTGCCCTCTGTGTGAGCGTGGCCTGCACACCCTGTCTTTAAGGAGAAAGACTTTCTGGGTGAGCACTTCAGGTGCCTCTGTTGGGTCTTTTGCAAATAATCAGGAGTCATCTGAGGTCTCCAAAAGGTGTGCCTTTACCTAGAAGGGCCCCCTTCACCTGGGAAACAGCTAGCCTTTAAAGTATAATTGAAAAATAATACTTAATTGTAAGGACAAAACTATGCTTTTTCAGTGAATATATATTTTTCAATCAAATCATTTACATTAGAAAAAATAATTTTGACTGTGAAAATAAAATAATAAAAATGGATCTATCGACTCCCGAGTCTGCCTGCGCCCCCTTTAACCGGATCTGTGAGACCTCAGTGTTCGGTGGAAGTGCACGTGGTGATTGCGGGACACGCCCACCTGTGGAAAGGCTCTCACGTCCGTTCAACTGAAACAGAACACGTTGGCACAGCGAAGCCAGCATGGTCACCCTTCCACACTAGGATGTGCGTTCGACAGGGATAAAAGGCCAGGAGTGGGGATCGACTTGTCAGCCAAAACAAACTGACTAAATTAACTCTACAAATTGTGGACATAGATGACTTCAGGCTTGGAACCATCAATGTCGGTAAGTTGCACTTGAAGCAGAGCAGGGATGGATGAAAAAAGATCATGCAAATTGAGCTTCATTTTCTTAAAAATAATAATGCTCCAATTTTACCGACACCCCAGAGAGCAAGTCCTTGATGGATCCACAATCTTGATGTCACCCAAGTGCACTGTCTCCCCAGACTAGGTCATGTCGTGCCTTCCCTTTCCTGACCACCCTGTCTGACCCCTGCTCTGTGACCCCTGCAGGGTCGGAGCTGATGCCCAGGGCCCTGTCCACCAGGATCGTTGGGGGCATCTGGTGGTTTTTCACCCTCATTGTCATCTCGTCCTACACGGCCAACCTGGCCGCCTTCCTGACGGTGGAGAGGATGGAGTCGCCCATCGACTCCGCGGATGACCTGGCAAAGCAGACCAGGATCGAGTATGGGGCAGTCCGAGACGGATCCACCATGACCTTCTTCAAGGTAGGAAGCCGACGGGGAACCCTCAATGGTGACCACGTGCTAGGCGTGGGGCTTATGGACAGAACGGGTCTGTTTCATAGTGTGAATGTTTTAATGGCACAGGCCCCGCAGTCGGCACGCAGCCGTCTTTCTGGTCTCTCTACACTAGGTACCACGCAGGCCCACGGGTCAGCAACATGCGTCTTCTGTACCCTCCCTCGCCGTTAGGCCAGAAACAAACAAACAACAAAAAACAGAACTGTTTTCTGAACCCCATCTGAGTCCCATGAATGGGTCACTTGTGCTCGGAACCCTGAATAAAGACCTTCACCAGGAAGGCGGACCGCCAGGGGCCATGAGTGCCGTAGTTGGGTTCGCTCTGTGCCGCGCTTGATGGGACGGGAACAGGACTGGTGGGGTGTCCCCGCGGGAGTCTGTTTGGAGAAGTGACACCAAAGCCATCTCAGGGGCCCCCATCTGATGCTGCACCTGCCCCGCAGGGCCACAGCCTGGCAGGGGGAACCACGTTCGAGTCCCTGGTCTCAGTGCCCCGATCTCTGCCCAGCTTTGGGATGAGCCCTAGCACTTGTAATGCAGAGAGTCTCGATCATGTTGGTCCTGCGGGGAAAAGGGGATTTAACAGATCCAGGGAGGGTTGGAGACAACACACCACCTCCGAGGTCACCCAGTTCAGCCCTTCGCTCCGTGTGTGAGGAAAACACAGCCAGTACTGTCTGCTCAGAGTCACGTGCATGGTCGGTGACAGAGTCCGGCGGGAGCCTTCTTTTACGAGGTCATGGTGAAAAACATCGAGGGTGGAGGATCAGCCATTGTAACCAAAATAAACGGTAAATACACCTTTGTCAAGAGTCCCCAAGTGCCAAAAACAAAGCTGTCACCAAGGACTGAGGGGAAAGACTTCCGAAGAATGTTAATTTAGAAACAAAACAACAGAGGCAAGAAAAAGAGAATGTTCTCTGTGAGTAGCAGCATCCGCTCACCAAATAGGTGCCACCTGCGCAGGAAATCCGGTTTTAACAATTACTGATAAAAACGTCCTTTAAGAGTGAACTACACCAGGAGGTTTGTAAAAAGGCAGAATATGGTAAAAAGTTAGGATTTGTTTTTTGTCTATGTTAAACAGATGACATTTTTTTTCATTTTAAGAAATCTGTCACTGATGTAATGAATGTAAAGCACGGTGACTGTTTCTCCCCCGGACAAGTGTTCTCAGGACAAGTGACCTGAACTCCCTGGCTGGCCTTGGGCTGCTGTGAAATCAGTGGCGGGGAGAGCACCAAGCCGCCCCCAGCCAGTGATCCATCACGACATTTGTCAGGGCCCGGGAAGGGTACCTGCAAGGTGAATAGGACACAGGGACGCTGCCAAGGTAGACTCGGGCGTGTTGGAAGAAATATCTGAGGTGACTTTGCCCGTCCACTAACACCAGAAAGTTCTATCGTGTCACGAAACGGGCCAGTGGAAGCAGGGAAAACATGAGTGCCTCCCACTCGGAACAGACACCGGAGCGGCCGCTGCAAGCCCCCTGCGTGCCCACCACGCGGCCCCCAGCCCCACGCTGCGCACTTCTGCTCCCATGCCTCCGTGCACATCAGGGTGCTGGCTCCCAGATGCCCTGGGCGGCCCACCAGAGGTGTGCTCGGCATGCCGCTGTCACCCACTGCCACGCATTTTCAGAGCGGGCCCTCATTTCCTGGTGACCCTTGCCTTCTCGGGTCACCAGGAAACAAGGCGACAAGCATGTCGGGAGGAAAGCACGTGAGGGCAGGCCCAGAACGACCATGGGAACAGCCACACGCGTGTCCCTGACTCAGGGCCACACTCTGTCCCCCGCGCTGCCCCTGCCCATCTCATTCTGTCCTTACACGGCCTGCGGGGGTGAGCGCCGACCTGACCCCCACTGTGCGGTAAGGAGTGGGGCACGGCCCCTCCCAGAACCTGCCCAAGGTGTGCAGAACTGGTCCTGGAAGAGCCAGGGCTCGGTCAAACCGTGGAGAGTTCTAGAAGGTAGGCTCCTGGAGGGGAGACAGTTGCTCTGTTCCGTCAGCCACGATGTTCCTAGAACCTAAAACAGAGTCTGGTCTGTGGCAGGCTCCCAGATGTTTTCAGAAAATGCACAAATGCACTAATGAGTCAGAGACCAGGAACTCTGTCAGGGGAGGGACGGGTGGGCAGGTGTCTCTGTCTGTCCCGTCGGCTGTGACCAAACTGCAGGCAGCACTCCCCCACAGCTCTGGAGGCCGAGACCGCAGCCAGGGAGCCAGGGTGAGCAGGCGGGACCTCTCCCAGGCCACAGGTGGAAGGGGCCAGGACCCTTTTGGAGCCTCTGGCACCGAGCACCGATTCTCTTCACGCAGGTTCCACCCTCACAACGCGAGCACCAAGGGCCTGCCCTCCTCCCCCCAGCCCCTTGGCAGGGAATTGTAGTGCACGGACGTGGGGGCGCGCTCAGCCCGCAGTAGGAGACCCGCGCA
>PVJI01027708.1:0-17330 GCA_004026765.1 Micronycteris hirsuta
GTTTTTTAATTCAAAGACTATCTAAATTCTTAAATTTTCTCTGATGTTTTAAAGACACTTTACAGTTGTACTTGAATCTTCACAATGTTAAAAACAGGCACTTGGCCAATGCAGACATACTTCCAAAAATTGTATTAGTTGCATAGATACTAATAGAGACTTAAATTTCCTGTAGAAGTATACTTGTAAAGAAATCCTTTTAGTCAGTGAGAAAGGGAGAATAGGAAAGTTTCTTGGTCTTTTAAATGCACTTGCATTTTCAAAACTTTATATTTAGAAACTGTCACAGAGAAAGAAGAAAGTCCTAAGTCTCAGGTCTCTCTGTGAAGCCCGGGTCTCCGGTGACTTCCTGGGTCCGGGGGGCCCTCTGTCGTCAGCACCAGGCACCACATACTTGTAACGCAGTGGCCTCCTTCAGTTCTTCCAGATGCTCTGTCTTGGTTTCGAGTTTAAACATCGTGTGTCTCTGGCACATCACTAACCTCCCTAGACACGTCCTTTCTGTCTCACAGGCTGCTGTGAAGGAGCGGAGAGAATCCGTGTACAAAGCTGGCCCTGCCGGCTGGCCGCACAGAGCTCAATGTGAATCACGTGGGCTCCCTAAGAGGGTGGGGAAGAGCCAGGCCTGGCGTTAAACTTCTCGGGTTCAGATACACTCCAACCAGAGTCATGATTAGGAAACCGTACGGTTCCATCCCCAGCTCCCGGCCTCCGTCACTTGCCCAGCTCCGTGGGGGCACCGGGAGCTGGCCCAGCCCACTCTTACCTCATGCACCCAGAGACACGGCCTATGGCCCCGCAGGTGCCCGTGCTGCAACTCCAGAAGCAGCACTCGGAAAAGCACAAAAGGGGGCGTTTTAAAGTCACCTTTAGTGTCATCATCACACAAGCTCTGCTCTTTCCTGGTATGTGTCAAAGTGCGAGATGGACCGCGCGGGAGCTGGGAACAGAGCAGAATGCTCGGTGCACAGCGATGCGCTAGAAACCAGATCCTTGGAGATCTGGGTAGAGATTTCAAGTTTTTTGTCAGAAAACATAAGAGAATTAAATTTTTTTTTTTTTTAATAAACCACAGTCACCCAAGAAACCAAAATGGAGACAGGCACGTTGAAGAGCAAATATACCCCCTTGGCTCTTCCCACACACCATTTCTCCCTTCTCTGAGCTCACCTGCTTGAACTTAAGTATGAACTTCAGGATCCAATGGCATAGACTGCAGAGCTCCCTGGCTGTGCTCGATGAGGGGCCTCGACTTCTAAACAAATCTCTGTCTCGAGGAAAGCATGGTCCTGAGGTTTAGGGGTTGGCATGCTGAGGGGTCAGGTCCCTGTCCACAGCACTGGGCATGCAGCAGGTGACCCAGGAACTAGTTTTTGATGGCTCGATGGAAGCTCTCGATAACTTCCGGTTGAAGGTTTGACTTTTCTGAGTCGCATTCCGTGCTGAGACCCCGGAACATGAAGTCCGACTCCACAGTCTTCTGAGCTGAAAACCTGGCCTTCATTTTGAATTTTAAGGAAGTGCGGTGAAAATCTCTATTCCTTTTTTGGTTGTTTGAAACACCAGCTACAGGAATCTTTGTACTTGGCCTCCAGCCCCATGAGTTTGTTTTTGCTCCAAGCAGCTATTAGGAGACTGTGAGCCAGATAATTCTTTCCAAGCCCAAGTTGAGATCTTAAGAAGGATGTTTGAAGCTGGTTTCAAGACCCCGAAATATGGCTAGATCCAACTCTTAGTTCCAGAAAATCAATTAGTTTTCCCTCTACTTAGGATTCAGTTCCCATGGCATTACGATGTGCTTATTTCCAATCTGAACATTTGTTCTTTTGCCCTTTCACACAGTACTCAAAAGCGAACTAGACACACAGTTATTTTTAACCTGAGTTTTTCATGCCTGAATTCTTATGTGTGCATGCGCCTGTGCAGGCAGGGTGTGGAGCAAGCTAGCTGTTCTGACCTTTTGTAAGACCGGTTTTTGTGCTCCGTGAATGCACGTAGGCAAACTAGTCGAAGGCACTTTTAGGCTTGTTATTTAAGTGGTTCAGTCGTGCGTTACCTTCTTGGTGAGACTGTAAGCCCCTGGAGGAAGGGGCCTTGCCTCTTTCCTGTGACTTTCACTCACGGAGAGCTACGCCCAGAGCCAGGCGGAGCATGTGGGGCTTAGTCTGCCTCCTGATGTCCATTTATGCCCATCAGCTGTGGGTGTAAGGATCGATCACAAGGCTTGCTCCCCTCCCCAACTTTTTATAGCAACGAAGTGCCTTCTGTCCTCTCTTGTAAACTCAAGGGCAGGAACTGTGTTGTCACCGTCTTATATGCCTAGCTTACCAGGTGCCTGGCCCCTTGCAGGCACTCAGTTATCTGCTGAATGACGAAAACATATTCATCAGTGTTTCTGACCAGGCAGCCTGCAATGTTTGCTCATGAATAAGCTTTTAGGGATCAGTGTTTAATGTGGTGCTAGCCAACTGCAGTGTAACCATAATTGCCTGAGGTAGCTGGAAGAAAAACCACCATTTCTGCTACTTTCTGCTCTACTCTTTGAAAACTACTACTGAGTCTGCGGTCATTTGATCCTCAAGCAACTGTAGGAAGCAAGGACAGACAGTGTTCTGTATTGATAGTGGATGTGACAAGGGCTACACATTTTTAAATTATTTTCCTTTTGCAGATGAAGAAACACAGGATCTGAGAAACAGCCGCCAGGTCCAGGGCTCTATCCACGCCAACATCCTCGTCTTTTTATTATTATTTTTTTCTTTTTTGGCCATTCCTTATTCCTTGGGCAACATGCAAGCCAAGGTCAGAGGGGTGAGAAAGGTAGAGAGGGCTCTGAGTCAGTAATAGCAGTGAATGTTTACGGAGTGCTTTCAACCAACCAGGAGCAGTATTTTCGTTGCAATGCTCCAAACAACCTGGGAGAGAAGCACCATTATTTTAATTGTACAGGGAAAGCTCCAAGGCTCAGCTGAGGCTAGTTTATTTTTGCCCAAGAACTCACAGTATGGGGGAGACTCAGCTAAGTCTGACTCAAGGGGCCAGGCTTTTAACCATGACACTTGGCTGAGGTCCGTTAGTAGGACCTATGCCTCCCCTTACACATGACACCTGAGACTCAATGAGTACTGGGGACGAGATGAAGACAGAAAGCCAGGTTCTCAGGCTCTTTCCGGGGGTCCTAATGACAGAGCCCCAAGAAGCCCTCTGGGGCTTCTGCCTTTCAGGGCACTGCCAGTCTACCGGCAGGAAAGAGGAATACTCTCGTTAAGGTCACTGGGAATGTTAACAGAAAAAGACCGAGACCTGTGCTTTTGAGAGCTATTCCTGCTCGCGAACAGCTGTGCGATGGGGTAAAAAAAGTCAAGAAGTTTGGAGAGCACCTGGCGCAAGAGTCATTCACAAAAATGCGAACACGTCGGGGCTGCGCGCAAAGCACGTGCCGCCGCTTAGTCCCGCCCCCTACCTGCAGGGCCCCAGCTCCACCCCAGAGGCTGCGCGCGCAGCGCCCGTGGCCGTCAAGTCCCGCCCCACGGAGGAAGATGGGTCCCCGCGCGCGCGTCTCTCTGGGAGGCCGAGCCTCGCCCCCTACCTGGAAGGGCTCTGGAATCGCCCCCGGGGGCCACACGCTTACAGGCACGTTCTCCAGGCCGCAGGCGATGTCCAGGGGCTCCACGGGGGCTTCAGGCTCCTCCTTAGACGTGGCCATCCCGCAAAGCTGCTGGGTCCTGGCCCGGAGCGCCTGCGCAGAAAGGAGCCAGAGCTTCGCGGAGCGTACTGGGAGTCGTGGTCCCGCAGCTCCACTGCCTCATGGGAGTTGTAGTTTTCTACCACAAGTAACTTGTGAAGTCAGGCCCTCCCTTTGTTTTAAGCCAAATCCACAACAAATAATACCAAACCGTTAAAGTACGGACAAAGCTTGGGGGACACAGAATGAAGTGCTTGAGATTTTCCCGTGAGCCTCAGGCCGGGCTTCAGAGGAGAGGTCCTGGGTCCGCGGGTCGGAGGGCCCCCCGGCACCAGGCGAGCGCGCCCTGTCGCCCCGCCTCCGGCCGAGGCCGCGCCGCGGAGTCGCGGGATCCGGGAGACAGCGTCGGGCCTCCCGGAGCGCCGCCCCGCGGCCCAGCCCTCCGACCGGAAGCTGCTCCCCGCGCCGCACCCTGTACCCCTTCCTCCTCCCCCGGCTGCAGTCTCCCCCGGCCGGGCCCTGGCTCACCTCCGGCCGCCCCCGCGGCCTCGGACCCTGTCGTGGAGCACTGGGTCTCGGGTCTGCGGCCCCGACGGCGGCTCCGACGGTTCTCGGGCGCTTCCGCCTTCTGACCCACAGGCGCCCCGAGCGCCGTCCGGGGGACCGGCCGCTCTCTCTCCGCGCCTCTCCCCTTTCTCCACCGTCAGCCGGGGCAGAGATTCGTCCCGGACCCCGGGGTGCCGGAGCCGTCCCAGCAGCCCTCCCGCCCTGGCCGAGAACGCGGGGCGCGCGCGGTGGAGTCTCCTCTCCTAACGCTTTTCACTTGCGTTGCTCCTTACTTAGTCTCGCTCCTTTGCTGCCTGGACTCATGAAATAATTTTGTTTTCGAGGTCGCACCGTCCCCACGCCCCCACAACCACTTACCGCCACCGGGGGGAGGCACGTGCAGTGACCAGGCCCGGTTGCTTGAAATTCTGCATGTCCCCGCGTGTCTCTCCTGTTTCCTCCCGAGGCCCAGGAAGATCCGGACCCGACCCACCTCTCTGGGCTCCTGCTCTGTTTACAAGCCGTGTCCCTGGGCCTCCGGGCCTTTGCTTGTGCGGCGCCGTGTCTCGCTGGCCGGTGTCCGGTGTCCGGTGTCCGGCAGCACGGCCACCCTTTGCTCCGTGCTCCGGTCAGCCGCTGCACGCCGTTTAATCCCAGGCAAAGCCCAGTGAAGTCATAAAAATGATACAGGGAAAAGACACGGAGAGGGAGGGAGAGACGCATTTCTTCGAACTTAAATCACTTTGGTGCATTCATTTGCAAGTCGTTTGATGCAGGGCTGGCGCTTTGGCTGCTGTTTTGGGGTGCGAGTCTGCTGATTCAGTTCCACTCCAAGTGGTCATGTTCACCACCTAGTCCCCACCCACCCCTCCAGGGTGTTGCTCGTTTTTTTGCACGGACTCGATGACGGAAGATTTTTCGGTGCCTTGTGTTCTTTCTTCCGAGTCTTTCCAGAGTGTTTCACTTAGTTTTCCTGGAGGGGGAAACTCTTCCCGAGCATCATTCTTCATTGTGTCCTCAGGTGAATCCTAACAAGGCACGCCTGCGGTCAGTAGTGTTTCCGCGTGGGCTGCTGTGCCGGACACAGCGGGCTGGGTGGCTTGAACAGAGACACTGAATTCTCCCGGCGCTGGCGGCTGGCAGCCCCAGGGTCGGGGTGACCTCGGGGCCGGGGCTTGGTGGGGGCCCTCCTCCTGGTGGGCAGACGGCCGCTTCTTTATCTGTACGTGGGGAGACAAGGCCAGCGAGCGCTCTTCCTCTCCTGACGAGGACACCCATCCCATCTTGGGGCTCCCCCCTCGCTACCTAGTGACCTCCCAAAGGTCCCAGGGCCAAACACCGTCGCAGCAGGGTGTGGACACTTGAACTTCAGAGGGACGGCGTCAGCCCGTAGCCTGTAGGTTTGGAGACAGACGCTCAGGTCAGGCTTATTTTGCGTCCGTGGGCAGTAAGACAGTGGCTCCAATCGCCGTGGAATGCACGTGTCTGACATGAAACCCGCTTTCAAGAGCAGGTTTGGAGGGCAGACAGGAAGTGGATTCTGCGGAGAAAAGTACCGGAGGACCTAGGATGACATGCCTGAGTTCACAGCTCTCCTCGGCCAGCCTCCAACCTTGGGCACCGCTAGCTGACCTTCACTGGGTCACCATCGTGGGTCAGACACCGTTTAAGAACGTTGCATGCAGCCATTCATTTAATTTCCACCATAAGCGGCTTGGCACCTTCCTGCACTGACCCACCAAGGCTCGTTTGGTTTCAGCCACACGCGCAGACTCACAGGACGCCGAGGGGCCGTGCGTGGCATTCGGGTCCCTGGGGAGGTCACAGCCTGCCAGCAGAGAGCCTCCAGCTCTTCTGTGTGAATGACGCGTGCAGGCCACAGCGTCCTCCCAGAGGACGGCGCATGTGCGAGGAGCAGAGGTGCTCACGAGGAGGGTGGGGGAGCGCGCTGCGTGAGCAGTCTCAAGGCCCGTGGGAGCCAGGGGCCCGAGGGTCGTCACCCCCCAATTATTTTATCAGACGTGCTGTGCACGAGCCCTTCCTCAGGAGAGCCGGTCACGCAGTGCAGTGGGGTGCAGCATTGTTCGGGGGTGCAAGGAGAGGTTGGGGAAGCACTGTGGAGCTTCGGCAGAGGGAAACGGCACTTCTGGCCGGGGAGACCGGCAGAATTTCCCCGGGAAGGGCCTGAGGAATGGACAGGATTTCGGGGGACAAGGGAAGGGTGATCCTGGCAGAAGGAGCAGCAGGACGGGAACCGAGATAAAGGTGTGCATACAGGAAAGGGTCATTTCAGATCGGCTGCAGCTCAGGATCGTCTAATTTGTCAGGAATTGTAAATAATAAAGGAATTTCGCAGACATCCTAGAGCACGCCGCCCTCCCGGGTTAAGGGAGGTGTTTGAGCACCGGGTACA
Organism: Micronycteris hirsuta; assembly: GCA_004026765.1. Classification (NCBI taxonomy): domain Eukaryota; kingdom Metazoa; phylum Chordata; class Mammalia; order Chiroptera; family Phyllostomidae; genus Micronycteris; species Micronycteris hirsuta. Next base: position 6,645 of record PVJI01027708.1, read on the forward strand.
TGCCCGGTGCCGGGTTCACCAACTTGGGAGCTGTGCCCGTTAGGAAGACGGGGTGCCCAGGGAGCCCCTCTGGGCCAGGCAGCGCCTGGACACCCCGAGTTCGCGAGGACTGTAAGAGTCGTACGAAGAAGGATCAGCAGAGCAGCGAGGCGCGCGCTCTGTACTTGCAGGTTGTCCTGCTGCGTCACTCCTGGACTGTTGTATCGTCTGCCCTGTGGAGAAGCGTTCTGAAGGCTCCATTTTATTCCATTTTATTTTTTCTGCACAGTGACGGTACTCCCAGGATAAGATCTTCAGTTCATATCAGACCTTCAGTTCAATTTCTTCCACCTTGCTGACGAAAACATCTGAAAGCACGTATTTTACATAGTGCGAGGTCACAGGTAGGAGAGGGCGTCTGCAGGCGGACAGGACCGGTCTGCAGAGCGGCGCGGTCAGCCTCGCGTCCTCCCCAGGCCGCGGGCCCGCGCTTTCTCTGGGCACTGCCCTGCACCGGCCAGGAGCCTGGCTGCTCGCAGTTTGTTCCGCGGGCTGTCCAGCTGCACGGTGAAAAAGGGGCTTCCCTGGACGCTGACGAGGTGACCGAACTGACTGCAGCAAACAAGCGTTGGGCCTGAATGTTAAATGCATTGTTCACGTTTCTTTCGGCTTCTTCACTGGCAGAACAGGTACTAATTCGATCAGTAATAAAGAAAAAAAAATTAAGAAAAAGCAATACAGTAAAACTTTAACATTTTACAGGTTCAGTTATCTTTGGCTGAATGATGGGTATGACTATGTGACATTGCCATTTTTAAAAAAACAGAAATTGCCTTAAATTGTAATGTTTTTTTTCTGCTGGTTTTTTTTTTGTTTGTTTGTTTTTGCACCAGTGTTTTCAGTGAAGCTCTGCACGATTCTGTATTCAGAAGCCATTCTGTCACCGAAATGTCACTGGCGCAGTTGGGCTTCATCTGGGCACACGTCACCGCCAGCGAGCAGACGTTGTGTGTTTGGGAGTTGACGGCACGACGGGGGTGCTCGGGGACATCTCAGCTCTTCAGGGTGGCTGCCGCTGCTCCATGGCAAGTGGTTGGGTTGGTACTTTTGGGGGTTTCAGGCCGACTGGTTGACTGTTGCTCTTCCGATAACAGGCCAGCCCCCACACGGCCCGTCACAGGGGCTGAGCTCAGGGACGGCCCTGTTTGTGTCACACAGCCCCCCAGCCTCGGTCGGTCGCTGCCCTCGACCCCTGGATGCACACCCGAGCCAGGAGAGGCCAATCCGAGTCTCTGGATGAGTAGTTGAGGCCAAAGGACAGCTCAAAACTGTGCGTATAATTCGGGAGCTGAGAGGTAGCTTCATCCGGTATGCTGATGGAGAAGCAGAGAAAAGTCAGTCTTCCGAGAGGAAAATGGAGCAGGTGACAAGGAGAGAGGACGTCTTCGTTCCTGACACCTGCCCTTTTTCGGCTCCGATCCCTTTTCGACTCAATGACATATTTGTATTCTTGTAAGAAAATTTTCCCTTGGGTTTAGGTTAAGGCAGTGTGATTTCTGTTCTTCAGTCGAAGAATTTTGACAAGTGAAAATGATGGAATTATTACCATTATTATTATTAGAAAATGTGGGCTGGATAATCAGCTACTGTGCAGAGTTAGTTGATGTCTACGAATTTTTGTTCCTTTTAAAAGTTGGTAAGTTGTTATGTCTTTTTAAAAGTTGGTAAGTTTTTTTTTTTTAGCACTTTTCCTTCTAATGTGTCTTCACTAAAGAATGCTTCCTCAAAATAATAGGAAGATGCCCTGGCTGGTGTGACTCAGTGGATTGAGCACCGGCCTATGAACCAAAGGGTCGCTGGTTTGATTCCTAGTCAGGGCTTGTGCCTGGGTTGTGGGCCAGGTCCCCAGTAGGAGGCGCTCAAAAGGCAACCACACACTGATGTTTCTCTCCCTCTCTTTTTCCCCGCGTTCTCCTCTCTAAAAGTAAATAAATAAAATCTTTAAAAAAAGTAGGAAGAGAAATTTACATCAAAAGTAGTAAAAATAGGAAATTTCTTTTGGTGGAAAAAATAATATTCTAGTAACAATAAATAATAGTTATATTGCACATGATATGTGCCTGATACTGTAAAAAGACAGCCAAGTAGAAGGTAATGGGACAGGAAAATGTCTCTTTAGTGGCTGAATTTTTATGTCAGTGTTTGACATGTGGATCACTTTGCAATAACAAAAAGTGTATGACAATTGATTACAGTAGCTTGAGAGCTGTATTTTACAAAACTATGATCCTATATTCTTCACACTTTCCAAAAACAGCAGTCTATGTTTTTGTGTTTAACTGCTAATAAATACAAGTTTTCAGCAGAATAAAAAACTTGCAACTTGTCCTGTTTTTATCATTGCGTTGTGGTGTAATGAAATTCACAGTCCTCCTTGTTGATACAACAACAAAAAGCATGAAGATACAACCTCACTCAGGATGCCGATAGTGGACGCACATGAGTGGGGACGGAAGTACCAGGACCGGTGACGATGGAGGGACAGCTCACACTGGCATGCAGTCAAAGGGGGTGTCAACAACAGGGGACAGGTGAGAAAGAGAATGATGTGTTCACGTAACCTGAAATGTCACCAGCAAGGAATTAATTCCACTCACCAGAGACGTACGATCCAGTTTATTGCCAGGTGTATTCAGATACGGTTACCAAGTCTCTGAGGACGGACTTGCCCTGCTGGCAGCTCGACCTTGAAAGGCACAATCTCTCACACGTTTTCACACATTTTCATCTGAACTTGGGAAAGAAGCTTTGCATATTCCCCGGAAAGGGTACCACCTATAAGCGGCACTTGGTGATTTTGCAAAGGACTAGATACTCCTCCTCATTTCTAACAAGGCACATGGGCCAGCCTTCTCCGCGTGAAACGTTGAAAGCGAAGATGTGCGTTTTTGAGGTTTGGCACCGCAAATACCTTGTTTCAGAGAAGTCTTGTTTGAGACCATTTAAGCCCAGTCTACAAGGGCCTGCGGGACGCTTTCACCAGATACCCCCAACTAGTATCGGAGAGCGGAGTTCCTCTTAGGGGCCGTGCTAAATTTCAGCTTCTTAGAATCCCACATCCCAGCAACTTTCCAGACCCCTGTTGGCATTTTCGCTCGGAGCCCCGACTCTGGTGTTGGGAGGAGAAAGGAAGTGGAGCCAAACTACCCCCCCCCCCATCCCGCCCGCTGCCGCCCGCACCCAAACCGCAGCAGACTCATGCAGAGTTCTGCTGAGGGCCCACAACTAACTTGGTCACGGTATCTGGAAACATGTTGATGTTCATGCTTACGTTTAGATATTTCTGCCGGGGTGGATTTGGTATGAAATAGAAGAAGGCATGTTTCTCTTTCATTGTCTCTGCGGTAACGTGTCCCAGTCAGGGCTGCGAGGAGGGGCTCTCCGGGGGTGCCCTGGGGGTGCTGTGCATGCTGCTTTTCTCTCCGTCCAAGACGCCCCTCCCCGGGGCCCGGCGGCCCCATCGTGAGAACCTCTCCCCGTGGCGACCTTCCAGAACTCCGAGATTGCCGGCGGTGAAAAAGTGACAAACAGTTCCGCGTGACCATGTGGCTCTCCTTCCTGGTAGGGGCACACCTGAGGCAGCCAGAACGTAGAGAAATAGGTGAGAAGGACAGGAAAGAAGGCCACTGAATGTTTATTGAGCACACTCTACTTTCCAAGCCACGTCCGGAAACGTCCAGGATGATGGACGCGCTCTGCCTGCAGGCCGTTCACGGCGTGAGACTGCTGACTGCCTGGACCACGGCGCGTGTGACTGAAGAGCTAAAGTCGGAATTTGAATTAATTTAAATCCGACTTAAGTGGCCATACACAGTTAGCGGCTACCGTATCGCACAGCGCGTTTTTGGGCACGACACGGAACACCACACAGAGTTCTTACTTAGTCTTCACCACAGCGCCGAAGAGTGGGCAACACCGTCTCCATTGCACAGGACCAGGGACTGAAGCGCACGGGGGGGCGGAGTGACCTTTCCCCCTCGCGCACGTGGGCGTGGCAGCGTGGGACCCGGCTCGGCTTTGCCGCCCGCAGAGGCTGCCTTCCTCCAACTGCTGAGGAGGTAGCAAAGGATGAGGTTAAAGATACAAACACTGTTTCATCTTATTTGAAAGCGTAGTAATCCATGTCGTGAAGGGCATTATGTAACAAGATTTTATTTCTTTTTATAAGGCCTGTGTCCTTGGGCTTTCAGTAAACAATCAGTCAATCAATTCGTCGGTCTCCAAAGAGATCTTGACCTCATCGCTGGGCGTCCCTGCTCTGGAGCCCGGCTGCTGAGAACAGCCTCCTAGGCTCCTGTGGGCTCTGCCTGTGATGGTCAACTGCCATCACTGTGTGACTGGGCTACCTGTCCTCTGTCTGTCTGTCTGTCTGTCCATCCATCCATCACAGTTATACTATATGTATATCTGAGAGAGGGGCTGGATAATAGAAACCTGGTGCATACATAATTCTGTCCTCAGTGTAATGAAGATGCAGAGAAAGTCAACAATTTGTGAATGGCCATAGAAGCAATTCCTGCTTCTACTCTCTCCATCCATCAGTTATTTTAATGGGTGAATGGCAGCACCAAAGCCCTCTGTTCCTGGCGCTCTGGGGAGAGGCACGGCGGCGCTTCCCTGGCTCTCGAACCTTTCAGCTTCGGGGTGGGAGGCCAGAGGTCATTCGTATGGGAGGTCCAACTTCCTTGGCAGGCGTGGGAGGGGGTGACCAGGGCCACTCTGACCCTGCGTCTTCCCGTCTCAGTTGTGTGTTAGGATGACACTCTGTGACCGGGGTGGGGGAGAACGGATGAATGGCTGAGCACCCCGCAGCCCTGAGTCCCCTCCTCCGATCCCTGTTTCAGCTTTAATCCCCACACTTGAACTTTTAACCTGCGGAGTTTTTCAAGTAAACTATTTCCAAGCCTATTTGCTTTAGTAAAGTTTCAGCTCTGGAAGATTAAATTTCATGTTGTGGAATTTACCTGTGAGCTCAGCTCAGGAAAGCATTAAATCTAATTTGCTTTTTTCCAGAGCCTGGACATTACCTGGTCGGTGACGCGGGAAACCACTTCTCACAGAAGACGAAATCTGTGCGTTTTCTCGTCACCTCTCAGCAAATTAACGAAAGCTTTCCCCGAGAGTGGGTTCTTGTTTTCAAGTCGGTAAATTAAACAGGAAGTTCAGACTGTTCTCTCCGGAGCCCAGATTTTGCAGGCGTGTTTTTTGCCAGGACTGTTGTCACCGTGAAGCCTGGCAGCCCCTCGCCAGGTGAGACAACCGCTTTTACTCTGCTTGGGCTCCGAGTCCTGCCATCTGCTCCGGGCCTGGTTGTCAGACACAGAGGGAAAATCCGAAGCCTCGCCATCTCGGTGGTGACAGCTGGTGGGAAGAAGAATCATCGCGTTGGACAGGGTCCTTTGGACGCAGACCAGGAGGTGAATCAAATCCAGCGTGTCGCCTCATCTTCTAGACGCCCGCAGGTTCGTTCGCGTTTTAACTTCTGCCTCATCCACCTCATTCCCGCTTCTCGGCCGGAGTCCCTTCCTGTCCCACGCTGCGCCATCCACATGCTCCTGGGTAAGCGTCCGTGTAGACCGGGATCAAAGCAGACATTCCAGAGTGACTTCGGCCGTGCCTCGGGGACATGCTCCTTGTTCCCACCCGGGTGTGTTTGTAAATCAGAAATGACCACGGGCCGAATCTGTAACATCTTAGAGCTATTACCACACCAAAATTTATGTTTTCCTCCACTCAAAAGTCTATGCTAATTACTAACAGCTAAGGAAGGAAAAACGTACTTTCAATGACTAAGTTTACCCGGGAGCCACCGCCTGGAGCAAATCGTAGTCTGAGTTGCTTCGGCAACAAAGTAGTTTCACTCTTTTGGTGCTGTTTTCTAGCAAGCGAATGAAGCCACGGCAGAGCCTTCGTCATAGTGTGTTATTGGAAGCAGCCTCATATCCAAAGAAATGCTATATTTGGATTCGGTGGGGCAGGTGAGAGAGTTGAGGGCCCCATCAATCGACCTTAAAAGACAGGGACATTTCTTGCTTCCTTTTTTGGAAAAGTGTCTGGAATTCATAGTAATTTAGGGTTCAGCTTTGTGCCCGGAAACTTAATTTTGTCTTCCCCCGAAGGTCAATATGAAAACCCATTTTCTGCCTAGGGCCCATCAAACGGGTGCGTGGGATCAGTGAGAGGCGGTAAAAAGCGACTTCATCTCCTTCCCTGGTAGAAATAGCAACTGCTCATTCACTAAAGTGAGCCCAAGTTATCTATTATTCACCAGGAACCTTTTCTGGAACAAAGTGACGCATGAATTATTAATTCTGCATTATGAAATAAAGGAACAGGAGGAAGGGCAGGAAGACATTTTAGAGTGGATCAAAACGGGGGGAGACATGCGGAAGGAGACAAGGATCTCTATCTGTGTCTATATATATAGAGAGAGAGATGAGAGAGAGAGAGGGGGGGAGAGAGAGAGAGAGAGAGAGAGAGAGAGAGAGAGAGGTTGACTGATTTAGAGCAGGGCAAGGGAAAGAAGGAAATCTCTGGGTTATTTGCAGGTACGGAGCTTACATCCCAGTGCTGATATGTCCCATCGGTAACCTGGGACTATCCGTGTCACTGTATCTTCAACCCCCGTTGACACTCTTTATTTATGTGCCCTTGAGCAACCGAGTGTGCCCCGAGGGCTCAGGGCTCCTGCTCGCAGGGCCTGGGACGGGGCGTAGGGGACAGTGATCGCGTGCGGGGAGCACACTCTCTGTGCCAGGCACGCAACGAAGCCTGCGGTGCGGGTTTGCCTTGTCCCGATGACAGGCCTGTGAGGTGGGAGCTACTGCCACCTCTCCCCTGCAGAGTGTGTGTAGGGAAAGTGAGGAGTGGAGGAGTTAAAGCTGATACATTTTTTGGAAGTGTTCTGATGTGCGGTGTTTTCTGCCATCGCTGCGTGTAAACACACCTACCACGGCCAATCCCAGCCCGTGGACAGTTTAGCACCTGGCTTGCGGAATGGCCGAGTCTTAACCTCTCGAGGAGAGCAGGTGTGGGCCGGCTGCAGTAGCCACGGAAGACGGTGGTCTTCCCGTCCTCAAAGTCCAGTCCAGAGGGGCGCCAGGACTGCAACCCGCCCACCAGAACCTGAGAGGACCTGGCAGTGCGGACGTATAGTGCAGAGATCGCTTCTGTTAGCCGTTCTCCCGTGATTTTAATTTGCAGAGAGAGGGGGCTCTGCCACGGGCCCCTCGCACTGTGTTTTGAGGAAGGGGTGAGACCTGAGGACGTGCAGTTGGGGCAGATGTGCTGGAGGGGGTTGGAAAGCGGGAGGAGCGGCTGTTCCCTGTTCTGTGCGATCGGATTTATCTTCCAAGTTCGCTCGGAGGCCGCAGTACCTCCAGGGCCCACCAGGTGGCGGGACGACTCTATCCTTTCCTGCGGATAATAAAAATACCTGTTGTATGAACACAGCAACTGGACGAGAAGCTTTTCTCTGCGGAAATGAGGAAAGAGTTTGAAAATGCTTGCAGGGATTGTGATGAGCAATTCTGGAGAAATGTTTGTTTGTTTGTTTTGCTATGATAAGTTCAGATTATATGGAATCGAAGAGACATTCCTGTTCGAGATGTAGTTTGAGTAAGTCTGGGATTCCACGGTGACTGAGTGAATCAATTTCACAGAGATATAGATGGTGTTCAGAGATGTGAAACCCGGGGTCGTGGGAGGACTTGCCCCCCCCCGTCTGCGAGCAGCTGGGTTCCCTGCGTGGCCCGGTGCGGTCCTGGCCCGCAGGCGGTGTTTCCTCGCCTGGTGGTAGTACCTACTGTCTCCCAGGACAGGCCTGCAGGCTGCGTCAGGCAGGACCCGCGGGACGTGCTTTGGGAACTGGACACGGTGTCCGAGGGCTAAGCAGGGGAGGAGCCCCCAGGAGAAACTCGCGCAGGGCACCACGGCAGAAAAGGCTGATGGCCGTGGCTGAGGGGCCTTCTCAACTCTCACAGACAGACACAGGGCCGGACAGGAGTCCAGGGCAGGGAGGTTCGCGGAGCTGAGCGGGTGACCGACAACCTGCTAACCCCACCCCTCGGCCCACGCGGAGGCCGGTCAGAGCCCTCTGGCCGTGCTCTGCCACACCCACCGCAGGCTCAGGATGTTTACTTCTTTAAGTGGGAGACACACAAATGGTACCTGCTGCTGCCTCGTCGTTTGCGCAAAGCTGGTGGTGTTTCTGTGCGGTGCCGAGAGGGAAGCCCTGTCCACACATTCTTTCCACGCACATCAGGCCGTTTGCGTCTGCTCAGACGTGCCCCCCGAGGTGAGGCACCTGGCGTCTGGGCGGCGGCGAGGGAGCAAAGGCCAGCCTTGTGTCATTTCGCACGCCCTCCACCGTGAGGCCTCCTCTGGCGGGGTAGTTCTGGGCCACGGACCCGTGTGGAAGAGAGCAGCTGCCTGGACTCTCGGGGGTCAGTATTTCACTCTCACGTGGAATCACCTTTAAGTTTTTCACGCTGCTGTCGCGCTGGAGAGGGGGGCGCCCGGAGAGGAGCAGAGAAGGAAGCGAGCGTACCGGGGCGGCAGCGTGAATCCTCCCGATCCGTGTGGGGCTGGAAAGGCCACAGAGACCTTTCCCCTATGCTGGAAGGTTTGCTGATTTATTTCACACAGTGCTTAGTTTATCCCGATGGAATTTTCTGAGCACAAACGACTGGTTAGTGCAGAGCTGGCCGGGACATGCCCCATCTGTGTTAAATCCCGCGTTCCCCAAATGCATGGGGGTGCTTTGGGGTGCCGAAGGGGACTCACAGGGTACTGCAGGCTGTTTTAAGTGTTCGAGGGAAGCTCTGGCCACACTTTCAACATGAGGTCATGCTTTTTGCCTTTGGATTAGGTCAGACCTTGTGAAGCTGGGTTCCGGGGTTACAATGTTACAAAGCAGGAGTATAATCGACGTGTAACAGCAAACGGGAGTGACGGTGTCAACCCGCTCTACGGTGTGAGATGTTGTGGAGAAACCCACAGACTGGCCTGCGCTCCCCGTCAGTAAGTAAACGTGGTTAAGGGTGACGTGCACGTTATTTCAATGTCTGGGGTCGTCCTGCCGACCCGCTGCGGGCAGCTGGGAGGCGCATCGCTGGCGAGCTGCCCGGACCCGGCAGATCTCTCACGTGCTGCTTGCGGCCGAGGGACGTCGTGGGAAAAGCGGTCAGACGCTGCAGGTCGGGCAACCTGTAGTTTAAATCGTTTTTAAAAATTGGTTTCAGTGTTTTTTTTCCTTCTTAAAAGCTTTTCTGTCTTTTCCTCCATCATTTTAACTAAATGTGCAAATGTAATCAATCATACACCTATGTTTAAAATCCATCACACCCCTGTTTTTGCTGTTTCCCCAAGCCTCCGTCTGCCCCCACCCCCACCAGACAGCTGGCGACCCGGCGTGTTCCCTGTGTCTTCGCTACGGACGTGCCTGTGTCAGGCGTGGCTGTGTGTCAGCTCATCCACAGGCACGTGAAGGTGAGAGACTGCGGGTTTCAGCAGGCGAATGAAACTGAAGCACTGTTAGGAAGGTAACTCTGACTTGTAAGGGACTCAGAGACCCTGGGGGGCCGGGCCACACTTGCAGAACATTCGCAAAGCAGATGGGTTGACTCACAACGTCTTGAGTGTACGATGGTGCAAAAGCGAGACGTGTTCTGTAGAAACCATACTTGGGATTTTGACCTTTTCTGGGGTTAGCGACACGCAGCGACATTGGGCGGCTGCAGTGGGTCAGAGCTCCGGGACGGCTCCCGGTCGCCACGGCCAGCCCACGGCGCCCCGTCCGCCAGCGCTGTTTTCAGGCCGTGTCCTGGGCACGCTTCCGGTCGGCCGGGCTCAGCGCCGGGCTGGGGAGGACAGGTGTGTTAAACGCACTTAGACTGAGGATATCCCCAACCTGGGGTGGGTTTATCGGGAAGTTACCCTATCGCGGGCCAAGGAACACCTGCAGACGTGTGTTTGCAGTCAGTGAAAGCCCACGTCGGAATTGTAGCGGTACACCTATAGCACTGCCTTTTCCTTTTTTTTTTTAAGTTTTGTGTAAAAATGCTTGATGATTTTTCTTGTCTGTGCCCTGACTGGGGATTGAACCCCCAACCTCGGCGCGCTGAGATGATGCTCCCACTGACGGAGCTGCCTGGCCTGGGCCTGTGGGGAGTTTTGACAGGGTCGTCATGGGTATTTGAAAACATTTTCCTTTGCCTTATTGGCACCGACAAACCCCTTGGGAGCTGATCGCTGTGTTAAATGCGCTTGTGTGCGGTGCGCACGCTGCACTCTCCTCACTGATCACACTTCCTCTTTTGGGGGCCTGAGGGTTTCAACCGAACACGACTGAACTGTTCTGTTAAGACATTATAAACAGTAACAGTTTTAACCACCATTTATACTCAGCATTTTTGTTAAGAAAATAGGCCAATCGTATTTTCTGTTCAACGAAGTTAGTTTTCACTCCAGAAGTAAAATTGGTTTCCGCTCGGCATCCGCAGACCTTCCGGTCCGTCTGTCTGTCTGTCTGGGGTCTCTTTGTGCAGCATCAGACGGTGTTCCCAGCCGTGGCTCTTCATTGTTAGGGTGTCTGCTTTGTTTCCCTGTAGATTAAGAAAATTCATGTTTATAATATTCAAAAGGAAC
>PVJI01027709.1:0-17334 GCA_004026765.1 Micronycteris hirsuta
GTGAAAAGGAAGTTGAATTAGGTAAAGATTATTTCAGGTGAAGCTTGGATGAGGCTGGAGTTTGAGAAAACCAAATATAGAGAAAATGGGAACTAGCCAAAGACAATAATCCTTACCCACAGCCCTCCAGGTACCCATTTTATCTTGGCCTTCATTCCCTCTCTCTTGCTTTCCATTTCCTAAATTCATCTCCCAACCATCAGTATTTGTGTTGGGACCATGCCCTGCTTGGGTGGTCTCTGGTTCGCCAATCCCATCTACCTTCTTCAAGAGGGACTTTTTCATTCAGGTCCCCAGAATCAGCTGGGAGTAAAGCTGGTGGAAAGAGAACCCCATACCACCAGATTCAGCCCCATAGATACTCCCTTACTTCTCCAGTCTCTTTACCAAGGCAGACTAGCACTCTGAAAGAAGTAACTTTTGAAGGAGCCAGCTTCCCAATGTGTATGGCAGACTCATATAATCAACAGAGCAAGGATTCTCCAATTAAAGATAATAGGGTGTCATTACCTCTTTTAAGAAAAAAAATTAAGTTATATTTTATTGTTTATGCTATTACAGTTGTCCCAATTTTTCTCCCACTGTCCTCTACACCCAGTGCCCCCGCTGCTTCAGGCAATTCCTACACTGTTGTCCATGTCCATGGGTCATACATATATGTTCTTTGGCTACTGTATTCCCTATGCTGTACTTTACTCCCCTATGACTATTCTGTAACAGCCAATTTGTACTTCTTAATCCTTTTACCTTTATGGGCTATCCTCCTAATTTTCTTACCATCTGGCAACCATCAAAATGTTCTCTGTATCCATGATTCAGTTTCTGTTCTACTTATTTGTTCATTTTGTTATTTAAGATTCAATTGTTGACAGATATGTAGTTATTCCTACTTTATTGTTCATATTTTTTAAAGATTTTATTTTTATTTATTTTTAGAGAGAGGGGAAGGGAGGGAGAGAGGGAGAGAAACAGCAATGTATGGTTGCCTCTCACATGGCCCTCATGGGGACCTGACCCACAACCCAGGCATGTGCCCTGACTGGGAATCGAACCGGGACCCTCTGGTTCCCAGCCCGCGCTCAATCCACTGAGCTACACCAGCTAGGGCTATTGTTCATTTTTTTTATCTTCTTTTTCTTAAAGAACTGTTTTTAACATTTTAAGTAATAATGTTTTGATGGTAATTAACTCCTTAATTTTCTGTTGTCCGGGAAACTCTTTTTCTGTCTTCCAATTCTAAATAATAGCTTTGCTGGGTAGAGAGATCTTGGCTGTAGGTCCTTGCTTTTCATCACTTTGAATATTTCTTGCCAGTATCTTCTAGACTCAGTTTCTTTTGAGAAATCAACTGACAGTCTTATGGGAGCTCCCTTGTAGATAATTGCTTTTTTCTTTCTGCTTTTCATATTCTCTCTGTGTCTTTAAACTTTAGAATTTTAACTATAATGTGTCTTGACGTGGGCCTCTTTGGGTCCATCTTCTTTGGGACTCTGTGTGCTTCCTTGACTTGTATTTCTATTTTCTTCATGAAGTTAGGGAAATTTTCTGTCATTATTTTTTTCAAATAGATTTCCAATTTCTTGAGTTCTCTCATCTCCTTCCGCCACCCCCATGATGCAAATGTGGGTATGCTTGAAATTGTCACAGAGGCTCCTTAAACTATTCTCATTTTTTTAAATTTTTCTTTCTTTTCACTGTTTTGATTGGGTGTTTTTTCTTCCTCAGATTTCAAATCGCTGATTTGATTCTCAGCTTCACCCACTCTACTGTTGTTTCCCTGTAAATTGTTTTTTATTTCAATCAGTGTATCCTTCATTTGTGATTGGATCTCTTTTATGCTGTGGAAGTTCTAAGCTCATTGAGCATCCTTATAATCAAAGTTTTGAACGCTGCATCTAGGGCATTGCTTGTCTCCACTTTGTTTAGTTCTTTTTCTGAAGTTTTGTTCTGTTCTTTCATTTGGGCCATATTTATTTGTCTCCTCATTTTGGCAGCCTCCCTCTGTTGGTTTCTATGTATTTGGAAGAGCTGCTATGTCTCCTCAGCTGGTAGTGTGACCTAATGTAGTAGATGCCTGTAGGATGCAGTGGCACAGCCTCCCCTATTACCCAAGCTGGGTATCCACCATGTGAGCTTTGTATACTCTCCTCTTTTTTTTTTTAAGATTTTATTTATTTATTTTAGAGAGAGGGGAAGGGAGGGAGACAGAGAGAGAGAGAAACAGCAATGTATGGTTGCCTCTCACATGGCCCTCACCGGGGACCCAGGCTGCAACCCAGGCATGTGCCCTGACAGGGAACCGAACTGGGACCCTCTGTTTCCCAGCCTGTGCTCAATCCACTGAGCTACACCAGCCAGGGCGTATACTCTCCTCTTATAGTTGAGTTTTGATTGCTGTTGGCATGTCCAAGGTCAGCCACCACCTGTGTTTCATCCAGGGCCACCTGGATTCAGCTGCAAAGTGATCTGCAGATGGCTGCTGCTTGTACTTTGCTTGGAGGTATCCAGGTGAGGTCAAGCTGTGAAGGCCAGATGCTGCTACTGCTGGGCCTGGGGCCACTTAGTGAGAGGTTTGTGGCTTGTAGAGGCTAGATGCTGTTTGTTTAAGAGAATTTAGGAACATATGAAGCATGAGTTAAGAGAAGCCATTCATATGGAAACACCAATGGAACCAGCTTGAGTGGGCCTGAAAGCTGTGTGGGGCAGAACATTATGGAATTACCAGGGTGGGGCAAGCAGTGTGAGCCAGGTTGATGGAGTCTCAGATATGGCGCCCACCTGCTGGCTCTGTGGGAGTGGGGGCTTTCAAAGGAAACAATGGCCTCTGTCAGCACTTCTGTCTGGAAGAAAGGTGCCCTCCAAATCTCACCCTGATTCAGACAATTCAGTTTTTGCTCATATGTCCCTGGTACCCCAACACTAGAGTTCAGAGTAGTGAGTCCAAGTAAGTCCACACACAGGCCCTTTAGGAGGAGCTCTCTGAGACTCCAGAAGTTTCTGTCTTGCACAGCTTCAGTCCCCTCTGGTTTTTACATCCCGAAGTTATGGGGTATTATCTTCCTTGGGCTGGAAGGCCTGGTGTGTGGACGAGACCTCTCACTCCCGAGATATCCTTCCTAATTTTTATTTTCCATATAGATAAAAATTAGGAAGGATATCTAATTATCCTTCATGGATGTGGGACCAGCCAGTTTCTCGTCTCTGCCATTTTACCAGTCTCGATGTGGTTTCTTCTTTAATTCCATAGCTGCAGGATTTCTATTCAGCTCTATTTCTGGTGGTTCCAAATGATTGTTGTGCTGTAGTTTTTTTGTAATTATGATGTTGTTGTACAGGGAGGTGAGCTGTGTTTACCTACACCACCATCTAACTGGAAGTCTTCCTCCCTCAGACATTGTATCAAAATGTTATATACATGTTTTATGAAGATTCTTGAATGAATGTGAGAAAAAAATCTATCTAAAAATTCAGCAGTTGCTTATGCTCATGGTCAGAGTTCTTACATTCTCACTTGGGCCATTCCTTGGGCTCATTCTTACTGTAAGCTTGAATTCTGATCCTCTACTCTCCCTTTCAGGCACACAGTACAAGGTTCTGTCTCTACTATTTCCATCTGTTCTGTTCAGAACATTTGTTATTTAAACAAACAAACAAACAAAAAACTATCCTAGGAGGAAGTTGACCAGAATAAACAAAGGTGCTCAGTTAATATTAGCTGAAGGAGTGGATGAATTATATGTAAGGTTTCAGTAATAAGTATTGCTTTATAATTTTTCAGAAGATAGAAAGTTCCAGTGATTATCTGGGATGGCAGGGTAGGCTGACCAGGCAAAGTTAAATCTTTCGATTTTTATTTCAGTTTGATCAAATAATTCCACAAGGAAACAGTATAAATTTGAAGGTTGAGCTTAAGGCCCCAAAAGAAATCATTTCTTTATTACATTGCTAGTTAATATTTTCTTTTCATGTGCAGTTTGCCGACATAAGCAAACTTATCATTTGCACTGCTTTTCAAGAAACAAAAAAATTTAATATAAGATACTCAAACTCATAACCATATTCAAATTGAAGTAAATTAAATTGGATATTCAGGTGAAAGTCTACCAAAGTTTTTAATTATTTGTATATATACATTTTCCCCTTATGCAAATCTGCATACTTTCATGCTTTACAACCTGCATTTTGTTCAAAAAAATACTTGGGAGCATCTTCCCAATAAGTAGATCCAATAAATACAAGGGCCACTTGTATTTATTGGTTATTCTTTCTTTTTATACTTTGGATTTTGTTTTCCTATTGGAGTAGCTACTTTTCACCCTTTGTCTTCTGTACAGGGTATGGCAAAAGTAGGTTTACAGTTATGAGTAATAAAACAAAGAGTTTATTCTTGTATTATTATTTATTAATAATTGTATTATTTCCCAAACAGCTGTAAACCTACTTTTGCCCCACCCTGTATGTGCTTTTAGTTTGTGGCTTGTTTTTAATTTTATATCATATTTACATGATTAGTATGTAATTAAATTTTTCACTTTTATTGCTTTATAGTCTTTATAGTTTCTCTTTCTGGTATCATATGAAGGAGGGCCCCAAAAAACTAGAATTTATTTATAAAAATTGTGTATTTATTCTTACATGTTTAATATTTAGTAATCTTCAACATACTCTTTGTTGATGCAATACACCTACCGAGACATTTTTTCCACTGCTCAAAAATTTTTTCCTAAATAAAATCAGAATTTTATATTTTTTGACAGTCGACATATAATATTATATTCATTTCGGGTGTACAACATAGTGAGTAGACATTAATATAATTAATGAAGTGATCACCCTGATAAGTCTAGTACCCATCTGATATCATGTAGAGTTATTATAATATTTTTTCTTTTTTTATTGTTGTTCAAATACAGTTGTCTCTATTTGCCCCCCACCCACTCTCCTCCACCTCAGCCATCTGCACCACCCACCCTCGATCCTACTCCACTTTGGCTTTGTCCATGTGTCCTTTATACATGTTCCTTGACAATCCTTCTCCCTTCCACCCTCCTATTATCAAGTTTTTTAACTTGTTGATTTTGATGCCTTTTAGTGTTTTCTGCCATTTTTTGTTTCACCTCTTCCACATCAGAAAACATTTCCCTTTAAGGAATTATTTCATCCAGGGAAACAAAAAAAAAGTCATTTGGGGTGAGATCAGGTAAATAGGGTGGATGAAGCATGAGGGTCATGCCGCTTTTGGTCAAAACTGCTGAACACTCAGAGTGGTGTGGGCAGGTGTGCTCATAAGTCACCCATCACAAAATGGGCAAACAAGTTAAAAGAATCTTCAAAAAAAGTTCACAGAAGCTGAACACAGCCTCTCACAACAACACCAGCTAGGACACTGATACAGAGGGTTCCTAAAATACCCACCTAGTAAGGGAAGCCTGTACTACAAGGGGCCTGCCTTCCAGAAGGTAATTCCTGTTTTTTTGGGTCCCCCCTCATATTTAGGATGGCTTTCCCCCTCCCAAAATTATATGAATTTTTACCTGCAAATTTCTTCATCACTTTCGTGGCTTCATATATTACATTTACATTTTAAGTAAGTGAAGTT
This sequence comes from Micronycteris hirsuta, assembly GCA_004026765.1. Classification (NCBI taxonomy): domain Eukaryota; kingdom Metazoa; phylum Chordata; class Mammalia; order Chiroptera; family Phyllostomidae; genus Micronycteris; species Micronycteris hirsuta. The sequence goes on from PVJI01027709.1 coordinate 5,600, forward strand.
TTTTATGAGATATGCACTAGGAATTTAATTGTTTCCCCCAATATTAATCATTTTAAATAATATTAATTATCAAATAATTAAGCTCTTATCTATTATTTGAAATATAATCTTTTGTACTAAATTCTTGTATTTGTACTTGTTTCTGGACTTTCTTTTCCATGTTTTGCTTGTCTCTTCTGGTGCTCCTGCCACGCTATTTTGGTTACTATAGGTTTGTGATGCATTTTAGAATCAGCTGGAACAAGAAGCCCTCTATCACGCCTTCATTATAGAATATTTCTGCATAGTTTTACTTGTTTATTCTTCCATGTGAACTACAGAATCATTTTGTGAAGTTCACATATACACATAGACATATACCATTAAAACTGGTATGGAATTGTGTTAAATTTGTAGATTAATTTAAAGTGACTTCCATCTTAACAATATTGACTCTTTCCAACCTACAACCTGATAAGGCATATATTCGTGTGTTTTAAGTGTCATTTCAGACCATATTATTGACTCATGGAGTGTGAAAAACCTGCCAAGGATCTGTAGACCAGGAGCACTGAATTTACTTACATGCCCAGATAACTTTCTTGAAATACATAACTGAGGTTCAGAAGTTGAAAATATTGTATTGAAGTAGGAAGCCAACCTTGTTGTTCACTCTAAAAAACAAAAGGGTACTGATCTTGCCAAATATTCCAGGAAAAGCCATTTTTTGACTTTTAATTTGGGATATAAAAGTTATAGAAAAAATAATGAAATTAATTCTTTCCCTTTTCCTCTCTCATGTACATGCCATTTGCCTTCCAAAAAAGTCCTCTGCAGTCACATTAAGCAGCGATAGAGAAGGATAAAGGTGACAGCATTCCAAATGAGAAGTCTCAGTAATTCTCTGACAAGCCTCGGGGTGCCTGCCTTGGATCCAAGACCAGGGTGTGCCATTATGCACTCTATAATGTCATGTAATGTGTCCCTGCAGCAGCTGGAATGAGAAGCATTTATGATAAGGACACAGAACTCCACTGATGAGTTCCTTGCTTTTGCCAAAGTCTACTGCAAGTTTCTTAAATTTGAGGGAGAGGACGAAGTGGCTGCTCTTTGAATTAACCTGCATGGTTGTTCAGGACTCTAAATGACTATTTAATTTCCTACCAGAAACAGGATCCAGGCCATACCCCCAGTTGAGGGCACACTGACAAAATGGCCAAGTGTGATCCTTAATTTGTCAATAATGATTTTAGGCCGTGACCCTTAATAGGACCCTGTCACTGGTGAGGTGATTTATGCCTCCTGTGATGACATCAGTACCAATAGTGCTGATAAAAGAACACTTATATTGGAGCAAACAGGATGATGAATGGAATCCGTGTCTCCTTAGTCATCTCATTACTGCCTCTCCTTCACTACTGAGCTAATGTAGCGAGTCATCATGCGCCTGGGGAGCAGTTTGGAGGCTGAATTTAATAGTGAAAGTGAGGGAAACATACTGTAGCCCTGGGTCAGGAGTGGCCGACGCTACACTTTAAATCTGTGTGTACAAGAAGAGACAATCATGCTGAAAATTGGGACACTTCTCTGCCACCCAATACTGCATTGTGTCTCCATCTTGTTGGATGGCAGTTTTCTCCATGTTTTCAAAATGTAACTCTCTAAAAGCATAGTGCCTTTATCTTCACAACCTTGAGAGACTTCTTGAATATGTCCATTCTTCCCTCTCCCTCCATTGTGGATATGGCTGGTCCTTCATGCAAAAATAAACAGACTCTCAGAGGCACAAGAATGGTGCAAAGAGACCCCTTCTAGACATAGCAGGTACAGGAGCTAGAAGTCAGGAGGATATTCTCTCCATAGGGCTCCAGCATTGTCTAGCTGTGTGACCTTGGGAAAGTCACTTGGCCTCTCTGGACTTTACTAAATCCATTTTAGGAACATGGAGGTTCTAGGATTATTTCCAAGTTCCTTTCCTGCTCCAAAACATAAGCCCTTTGAAAAGTGCATGCTATAAGAGCAAGAACACAAACCATTAACTCAATCTTTCCTTGAAAATACTAATTTGGGGTAACATCAGTGACACATAATAAGGAAGGGGCATACCTCCCCATGGACTATTCACAAGATGTGTATGTTACCCATAATTTGGCCAGCCCTTGAGTGCAGTGATTCTGCTGTACAGAGGGAAGTAGATGCAGTTTTATTAGTGCAATTTTATTGCCCTCGCCAGCTGCACTCTTTTCTCTATAAAAGGTAATTACTTCCAATAGTAACAAGCTAATTGATTGCTAATTAAATCAATTGGCACACTAACCGCTGTCAGAAAGTGACAGATTAGCAGGTCATGTGATGGCGTGTTAGTAATGAAAAGTGGACATGGTCTGAGGGTGATTGACACATGAGATGAAAAGTGATTTGGGATCTCCGAGGTGGTCAGAGAGAGGGCAGAGAGAACATGATTGATTCAATGGTGACTGTCAGAGAGGAAATGAGAATTGAATGGAATTCAGTGTCTGCCTGAACCCTCACCACATGACGCTCCACGTTTTTTCACATGTAAATAAGGGAGATGGAGACTTCTTCCAAACGAAATGCCAAAATAGAAAGGACAAAAAGGGAGGGGTACTGAAAGTGAAAGTGTATGAGCCTTAAAGGAACAGAGTTTTTTCATTTATAAATTTGCAAAAGTATAAAAATAATAAACATAGTTCATAATTTGCCCTCAAATCTCAGCAACCTGGCTGCCTGTGTGTTTATTATCATTGAATGCCTTTTAGAAGGTGCTTATCTGCAGTTGGTATCTGAGAAAGAAGGTGTTCATTGTCTGCATTTGCCTGATGAAGACAATGAATTAGATTGAAATTGTGGGTACCGGAAAAGTGCAAAATGACTCTGCTGCAATGTTATAAACTATGTTTCAAAGTGAATGATGACTCATACTGCTCACATTTGAATTGCCTATTCCTTGTCAAAGCAGGCTGTGAGTTCTGAAGACACTGTTGAGGTTCTCAGAAGCCCTTCATCAGGAATGGAGTAAGAAATCACCCACATTGTGCTATGGTCTGAGGTCAGTGGAGCTTTTCTATCTTTACACCCGAAGATGTTTCCTTTGACACCCTACTGAAGTCTGAAATTCTGTCAAGTGCCCCTCATCACTTTGGGTTTTGAAGTCTCCTGAGTACCCTCAGGGAGAATAGAGAAGTACAGACCTGGTGGTGAATGGTGACTCCAACTCCACATTTACTGGCGGTGTGTCCTCAAGGAGTTGCCTGACTTCTCTGAGCCTGTTTCCCATCTGTGAAATGGGTACAATACTATTTACTACCCAGAGGGTGTGGCAAAAACTAACTGAGATAATTCAGGTAAAAGACCCACAACACAAAGAGTGCTTGAGAAGTGGGAGTTAATCACATGAACACTATCACTAGTTAAACCAGAAACTTCAACGTAGACCCTGCTGCAGCCTGGTCCACCCTGCTGCAGGACCAGATTCTGAAGCCAGAAAGAGGAGTATGAACAGAAACTTTGAAATTTCACCCCTTTTGGAAATTCACCTAATTTCTATCATCTCTAGTTTTATCACTTGTAAATGGAACAAAAATACCTCTATTATATCTGGAGCTATTTGAGGATTAAATAATTTAAGGCATGTGGAGTTTCTAACACAGATGCTAACTAGTTCCTTCTTCTACACATTAAGACTTTTAGCACTGGCCAGGTGGGCCAGTTCGTTGGAGTGTCTTCCTGAGCACCACAAAAGGTTGTGGGTTTGATTCCTCGTCAGACCACACACCTAGGTTGTGGGTCCAATCCCTGTTGGGGGCATGTACGGGAGGTAAGCAATGTTTCTCTCTCACATTGATGTTTTTTCTCTCTCTCTAAAAATATCCTTGGGTGAGAATTAAAAGAAATTTAAATAAAAGAAGACTTTTAAAAATAGGCAAAATTTTCCCTGTAGTTGGTTCTTAAAGGCAACAACTTTGTGAGAAGCAGAACATGGCAGCAATGAGTGCTGGAGGCCTGGGAAGACTCTGGCTCTTTAATCCTCAGCAGGTGTCTGAAATGTGCATTTGTACCATTTTAAATATTTATGGACACTCTGGTCATGATTTCAGTAAAAAGTCGGTGGCGGGGTTGATCCTATAATATACCAATCCTATCGTAGGATCTCAATGTGTCCTCATCGGGCCAGAACCTACTGATTCCATGTTGTTCCAATAGTGACCCTCGTGACCTGGCTCCATGGCTTTGCTGCTGACATGGAGTTCTTAGACATGAGGCTGTTGAGAGGCCGAGAGAGAGAAATGAACAGTGTTTCCTCCTCCAAGGGGTAATCTCTGTCACATTCACAGCAAGCCTACAGCTCTCCTGGAAGCTGTGTAAAACCAATCTTTTTGAGGCCAAATATTTCTCAGAGCATAGCTGTCCTGATTATTTTAAGACCTCCCTGAAACAGAACCCTGTGTCCTCACCCCTCAGGAGCATATGCACACACATGTTCCTTCTCATACACTTCCTGCTTTGGTTCTGCTCAGAAGAACCCTGCTCCTCCCCAAAGGAGAGTAATATCAGAGTAGAGAGACAGTCTGTCTGTCAGTCCACAGGGACTGGTCATGTTGCTTAAAACTTTTCTGAGTGACTCAAGGCCTTTAGGGGTAGAAGACACAAATTCCCACATTGGCCATGAGGGCTTGGTCGGGTGTTTTCAACCTTGACTGCACATGAGAATCACCTTTGAAGTTTGAAAAAGACAAAGACATTGGTTCCACCCTTGAGATTCCAGTTTAAGCATCTGGGTGCAACATGGGCATTAGGATTTTTTAAAGCCTCAGGTGATTTTATGAAAGACAAAGTAGAAAATGATGGTTTGGTTATGACTTGGTTAAACAGTGTGGGGGAAGGGAGAACACAGGGAAGGATTTTCTGCCACACAAAGTTCTCTCCATCTGCCCCTGGGTTTTTGAAATTCTGTCATCTGGGGCCACCGTCTATTACACCATGGTTCCAGGAATAGGCTGCAAATCAACCTGTGAGAGGGAAGTAGGTTATATATAGTGGGTATCCTATGGACTCTTCTGGAGATCACCCTTCACGAAAACGAGAAGAAAGCTTAGGCCACTGGCTTGCTACAGGGAGAAATAGTTGTGTAGAGAGTGCTAAAGAGCCTCCATGAAAGGAGGAGATCCAGGCCTTACTGCAGGCCATGGGCCAGTATTTGGGGATGTGGGACTGTTCTCATTTTTTCCCTCTTTTATCCCCAAAGTCACAACACTCCCACAGTTACCATGGACAGAGCACACATCCTTTCATATGGATCCCTCTACCCTGTGGTGTGCAGGCCCTTGTAGGAATGGTCCTTTGGTGAGCTCCAGATGTTCAGAAGCTTGGGTGTCTCACATTTCAATAATTAAGGGCTATGGTAACTTCGGCAGGTGACTTGTCATTTTTGTAAAAGCAAGAGAGTTTTTTAGCAAATTTCATAATTTTCTCAGGAAAGCATAAGGAAGCTTTATGATTTGAGCTCATTTCCCATTTTGACAGAAAGAAGTCAAGCAACAGCAGGGAGTGGGTGATTTTCTCCCAGTCCAGGGTCACCCAGGAAAGTCACCATCTTTCAACACCATCTGCTTGTGTGCCTGCAAAACCTGTCCTGTCAACCAGGCTTCTGTTTGTTCATAGAACCATTGTTCCTCCAGACCTAATTATTCTTCTTGGCAGATGGAGCAAACTAAGTAATCAGAGGCTGTGTTGTATAATGGTTAAGGGCACAGACTATGGAGCCACGTTGCTGCAGTTCAAAGCCTGGCTCTGTCATTGTCTAGTCATGTGACAGTAAACAAGTTACTTAAGCTCACTGTGTATATTTCTTCATCCGTAAAGTGGGGATTATTACATGTATATACTCTGTAGGGTTGTGATGAGAATTAAATAAGCTAATATATTTAAGAGTGTAAACTATATTATAAGAACATAATGAACATCAAGCAGAGGATATTTAGAGGGAAAATTCTAGATATAAAAGACCTTCCTTTATTTTAAGTGGTTAGAGGAGATTATTCCTAGAAAATACTGGAAGAAAAAAGCTTCCTTAAAATTAGCAGTTGCTATTGTTAAAAAATCTGAATAGATTTTCTACTCAACGATTTGTTATTTGATTCAAGGAGGCAACCAGTTTTAGCCTGGACCACATGGAAAAGGAATATTACAGAGAAGACAAACAGACCAGCTTGACAAGAGAAGATTCTAACATGCTCCAAGACAATCTTCCAATTACATTTGAATAAGGGGCTCATAAATGGCTGTAATGGTGAAGATAATCATTGCAGTGATAACCAGACATTGTGCTATATAACCTGCTTAATGCTTCTAACAGCCCACCAGTTCTGTGTTGTCAGACACATATCAGACAGAGGCTCCTAGAGATTATGTAACTTGCCCCAAATCACATGGTTAGAAAGTAATAAAGGTGGAATTCAGTTTCAGGTGTTGATAACTTGATTGTATAGATTATTAGAGAAAATAATATTCAGAACCAAGCTGAATATTATTTATAGTTCCTCACATATTATTATGCTTATGATAGTCATATAATCAACTGTATCAGTCAGAGTTCAGAGAAATAGAACCAGTAGGGAATATTTGAAATTTGTTCCAAGGAATTGGCTTACCTTATTAAGAGGGCTTATGTCTGAAATTAACAGGGCAGGCCATTAGGAAGGGCAAGCTGGTCCTCTCAGGCATGAGATGAAGGTACTATCCACAGGTGAAATTTCTTCCTCCTTAGGAAAACCTCAGTCCCAGTCTTAAGGTCTTTCAACTGATTGAATCACGCTGCATTCAAATTATCTGGGGTAATCTCCCTTACTTAAAGTCAACTGATAATGGACTTTAATTACATCTACAAAATATCTTCACAGCAATTCCTAGATTAGTATTTCATTGAATAGCTAGGAACTACAGTCTGAACAAATTGACATATAAAGCTGATCATCACAGCCTATCCCTCGTCAACTTGGCACCCATACAAATCTTCTTAAACCTTACTTATTTTCCAAAGTAAAAACAATAATAAAGTCATACTTATACCTAAAGTAATAAAATTATTCTGCGTACAATCAAAAACATGCTAACCCTTTCCTGAGAAGAGCATTCAAAACCTTGGTTAATGTTCAGTCTTCTCCTTTGAGATCTTGTCCCTATGGACTAAATTATGACATATGACTGGAAAGTTGATATACCACTGAGGTAGGATAGTGAGGGTATATTCCTGGACTTGCCAGCTGAAAGCAAACTATGTTGGATGGTTTTTGCTAACAGGTTTTAAGAAAAAAAGTACTTGCCAGATAAATAGCTACATGCAAAGTGCCAGGGGATGGGTCAATCTGTTCCAGTGATAAAGCTACATCTGGAATGGCAGTTGTTAATTGCAGTAACTGTCAGATTAAGTTTATGATAATCCATTGTCATTCTCCAATATCCATATGTTTTCTACGTAAGCCAAATAGGAGTGGTGAATGAGGATGTGGTGTAAATCACCACCCCTGTATCTTTTAAGTCATTGATGGTGACAATAATCTCTGCAATTCTTCCAGGAATGCAGTATTGCTTTACTATTTTTGTAGGTAGAAGCAGTTCTAGTGGCTTCTACTTGGTTTTTCCTACCATAAAAACCACAGGTCAGGAAACCAGTCTGAAGATTCTGCCATTTAGTTCTGAGATTCCAAATATATCTAATTTGATAGGCACTCCAAGTCTGGGGAAATAACCACAGGATGGATTCAGGAACCTACTGGGCCCATTCTAAAATGGACCTGAGATAAATCTCTATTTACCACCTGACCTTTATATAAGGCCCAATACTGACTAGTGAACCACAGTGACATTTTGAGTCTCCAAGAATTGGTGTCAGTCAGAACCAGTGTCCTTTAGTCTGCAAAAGGTCTGATTATTTTTCTTTCCCCTGTATACATTCATCCTGGCAATATGGCCATAGGTCCCTTTGGGGTAGGCTGGGAGAAAAGCCAGCATTACACATTTTTGGTAGTATACTTGTGTCCTTTCTCAAGGGATCACATGTCCACTTCATTCAAGGGGTTCTGGGTCTGCAAACTGATTCAAGTCTGGGAATTGATTGAAGTGCTGTGAAACTCTATTTTGATGATTTGAGTTAAACTTCTGTTTACTCTACATACAACTTTTTTTTAAAACCTTTTTTATTTTTGTTCAAGTATAGTTGCCTCCATTTTTCCTCCACCACTCTCCCCCCACCCCAGCCATCCCCACTTCCCACCCTTGATCCTACCCCACTTTGGTTTTCTCCATGTGTCCTTTATAGATGTTCCTGAAAACCCTTCCCCCTTTTCCCTCATTATCCTCATCCACCTCCCCTCTGGTTACTGTCAATTTATTCTTAATTTCAATGTCTCTGGTTATATTTTGCTTGCTTTTTTTCTTTTGTTGATTTGGTTCAACTTACAGGTGAGATCATATAGTATTTTTCTTTCACCACCTGGCTTATTTCACTTAGCATAATGCTCTCCAGTTCCATCCATGCTGTCGCAAAGGGTAGGAGCTCCTTCTTTCTTTCTGCTGTGTAGAATTTCATTGTGTAAATGTACCATAGTTTTTTGACCCATTCATTTACTGATGCGTACTTAGGTTGCTCCCAGCACTTGGCTATTGTAAATTGTACTGCTATGAACATTGGGGTTCATAGGTTCTTTTGGATTGGTGTTTCAGGATTCTTAGTGTATAATCCCAGCAGTGGAATTGCTGGGTCAAAAGGCAGTTCCATTTTTAGTTTTCTGAGGAAATTTCATACTGTTTTCCACAGTGGCTTCACCAGTCTGCATTCCCACCAACAGGTTCCCTTTTCTCCACATCCTCTCCAAGACTTGTTATTTGTTGATTTGTTTATAATGGAACACTCTTCTTTTTATACTTATCAAGTAAAACTTTTATAGACTGACTACCTATTTCTTTTCTATGGAGAATAAGATCAATACCACAAGTCTCTACAAGTAACACTAAACTGATTACTACTTTGACTCTCTTGTCCACTAGCCCACACCCACCTTGTCCTTAAAGTGCTCCCACTTGGCCTCTGCCATTCTGGGATACAATGATCATTGTATTTAAACATCCCAATTCAATGGTGGCAATTCTCACTGTATTTCTGGCTTACAGAGAAGAGCCACCACAGAGCTAGTTTTTCAAGGATTTTGGAGATCCCCTCACATAAATACTAATTTTTATAGTCATGGTGAAAGGTGTATCTTGAAAGGTAGACCCTTTCAAGGTGGGTTAGTAGGTCTTTCATGATAAAACTACTCGACCATTCCACTCTCCCTAAGTCTGCCTCTACAGTATACCAAGACTTCTCTGATACTACAGTTCATTAAACATAGGCTACTTTTTGTCCATATTTCAGCCAACCCAATATATTTTTAGAGACCTTAAACTTAGACATATATGAGTACCAACTATTCCTGCCTTGAAGAGCTTCCAGAAAAATAATAATAAACAGTCAAGTAAAAATACTTCAAAACTCTATATTTATTGTTAGAGTAAATGTCCTCCCAAAATTATTGTACATTTTGAGGACGTTGACTTTTTTTCCACCTTTTGCTCTGCCTTCCTTTTCCTCCTGAACTCTCCATCTTTTCTTCTGTGGCTGTCTTTCCTTTTTGCTCCACCCTCAGTCAACCCAAATGTGCAACATAGCTCCTCTCTTTGTTTCCCCAAATATGTTCTGCATAAGAGAGTTGTATGCAACTGGATTAAGAGAATGGAGAGAGGCTATTTCATAAGTCAAAACTGAAGCTTTGGATTTAATGTTAAAGTCCTCAGACTTTTCTACCTTAGGGACCTGATTCCTTGAGTTTCTTCATCTCATGTCCTGGGCTTTTCCCACAGGGTCAGGCCTTCTCTGCCCTGTCTTTTTCCTTCCTGCACCTCTTCTTCCTTTTCCTCCTTAGTTCCAGGCACCCTTACTGCCCTCACTCTTAGGCTGTCCAAGCACCTGCAAATGTTCTCACTTCATCATGCATGCCAATTTCATATATTCTTTTTTCTTCCTTTATTTGTTCCTAACTAAATTTTCCCTCAAAAGGAATTTTGTCAAAAGCTTTTAACAATCTATATAGTTTTTCCAACCCTATTTAGGGTTTAATCTTTCATGAATGTCTTTTCATAGCTATCATTTTAATTGTTCTTCCCAATCACTTTTTCAGGCTAATAGAGTAAATAAAATTATCACCAGTTTACAGATGAAAAGGCTGAGGCTGGAAGATATGATGTAATTAGTATTTGATCACCCAGCAAATAACAACCCAAGAAACAGATTCAGAGCTGATCGAGACCCTGTGACATCATCGTATGCAGCCTGCTATTAGACATAGGAATCTGTTTTCATAGTATCCTTGAAAGTTCCAAGAATATTTACCTGGTATTTTTCAGTAGAGGAAAAATAAAACTGCACCATTTACTTGTTAATTGTCTCATTTCGGACTACAGTGAATCATTGTTTGATGATCATCTTTGCAAAGAATGGCCCTGGTGCCTGGGACTTCCCTAAGTAGTGCCTCTGTCACACTTAGATGGGGACTACCATTTATACCGCCTGCCTTTCTGAAGTGGATGTGAAAAATAAGCTTCCTTTTGAAATTCCTTGGATTTTCAAAGGGGTGGGGGCAGAGAGAGTCAGTCCTGACTCTGGCTGATGCCCTGCCAGCTCTTAAAACTCACCAGCTTTCATAGGTTTGATGATATATGCACCTGGCTTTCAATTTTCAATTTGTCTGTTTGCCTCACATCCCCCACCACCAAAGCCAGCTGATACTCTACAATTTTGGATATTGAATTGTCTGTATCTGGCTTCACACTGGAGCTAGGATTAGTCAGAAGGTCAATTGAGAAAGATATCAAGGGTACTATTGAGAGGATATATTAGTCTGGGATATAAATGAGTGGAGACTACAACAAAAAGGAAGGCCATGGTCAGGATGTCATAACAGTCTACAGGGAGGGTGGAAGTCTTGCAGGTCAAAGAGGAAGAGTGAGAATTTCAGAAAAAGAGATGCAGGTTGACGGTCTGATGAATGCATTGTGCCAGCATGAGGGCTTATGCATGAACACCTCCACAATGGGGGCTAAAGTGGGCATCCTTTTAGTTCGGTTTCCAGACCTACCAGGGAATGGGGTAGGGCAAGGTTAAAAACTAAATGGACTGGACCTTTTGATCTGCCAGCATGGCTCCCCTCCTTCCTGTTTTCCTATGGTACTCTCTAGTATTCTTCCAAGTTACAGCTTCTTGTCTCGGTCCATATGACAATCTCCAATGCCCTTGTCTCTAGGACAAGGGGCATGGGGGCACAGTCAGGGCTAATCTCTGAGTATCTAGCCCAGTTCCTCTAGGTTTCTGGAAGACTTCAGTGTTCCTCTGTGGAGACCCTAAAGATGGAGGCCAGGAGGCCCCTCACTGATCCATGTTCAATAGGTCCCAGGGGCGACTAGAGCTTCGTAACTTAAGGAGCACAGGCCTGTCATCCCCAGTTCTCAGCCATGCTGCTGGAGTCCTCAATGGAAAGAGCGTGTGAGGAAGGGCTGATGATCCCCCACGTACCCCTCCTGAGGGGGGCAGAGGCCTTTTCCATACCCCATGGGGCCCGCCACTGTGCCAGGGCCTGAGAGGCAAGGCACAAGATACAGAGATTCTGGAGCTTGGGGAAGGGGTCAATCTCCACTCCCCCATA
>PVJI01027710.1:0-17328 GCA_004026765.1 Micronycteris hirsuta
AAGCAAGCAAAATACAACCAGAGAAACAAATTATAACCAGAGACATTGAAATTTAGAACATTCTGGCAGTAACCAGAGGGGAGGGGGAAGGGGATAATGGGGACAAGGGTATTCAGGAACTGCTATAAAGGACACATGGACAAAACCAAGGGGGAGGGTGGAAGCAAGGGAGGGAGGTGGGTTTGCCTGGGGTTGGGGGGAGGGTAAATGCAGACAACTGTAAGTGAACAACAATAAAATAATTAAAAAAAAATAAAAAAATAAAATTTAAAAAAAAAATAGAATCAACCTAAGTGGCGATATAGTAGATTTTTTTCCAACTTAAGGTAAATCAATGGCTAATAGAGTCTCTGTGAATTGCAAACAGTGGTGAGTGCCTGCCGTTTGAAGTTGATATCCAGAACAAGAGCCAAGACTTGCCATCCCTTGTCTGGTGATGTATCCCCTAGAGATAAAATGTTTGATGGGTCATGCAACTGGCCCAGTCTGGTAATCATTATAATTTTAAGAAATAAAAACCAGATGAATATAAAAGAATATGTGATTAGTAAAAGAACCACAGGATACTTGTGTTTGGGTTTTAAAAATGGTATGAACATCTGTACATAACATAAACTTTGTCATACATGTGAAAGCTAATTTTTTCATAAAATATTAGCATGTGAAAAAAAAAAAATCCTCGCTGGGTACGAATGGCCCGGAGTGGGGTGCGAAGCCACAGGCCACGCCCCTGTGAGTGCCGGCAGCTGCTGGGGGGAGGGGGGCCACACGGACAGAGGCGGGGTCTGGGCTCGGGCACCTGCTGACAATGCCACGTGGTGGACCTTAAACCCTTGTCACAGATACAACACTTCAGCAGTGGCCAGTGTAGCATCTCCCGTTCCGAGTTAAACTATTTTTTCCTTGATTTTTAGATTTTATCCATCACATCAATGACACAGATGCTGTACTGAGTACCAATGACAGCAACCCTGGTGAGTAGTTTGGAATTCAAAGTTCAGCTTGGTTTTTGCCCCCACTTGCTTCAAAAAGGGTTTAAGGTAGAACCTCTGACTTCGTTTTAGGTCAGCGGTTAGCACAAAATCATTATCACTGTGTTAACTGGGCCACGATGAAGTGGTTGGCAATCGGTGTGTTTAAAAAAAAAAGAAAAAGAAGAACTCCACCAAAGGCTTGATGCATGTGAGCGAGGCAACATTTAGTTCACATTCTGCAGCCACTGTCCCAGCCTGCGTCCACAGCACCCGCATTGCCTATGAGTAATCAGTATGTACGTTCAAGAAGCTCTCTCCCTGCTGATTGTTTTGGCCTAGAAGCAGAGTTCTCAGTTTCTTCATGCGGTTTCAGACATTATTGTTTTAGTTACCAGTATTTAAGACACACAAATCTATATCCTTAGAATAGTTAATTTCCTAATAATGAACAGACGTTAATAAGTATAGACAAATCAATTGAAGATTTGGCCAAAAAAAAAATCTTCATTTTCCAGGAAAGTTTCTTTAACCGTAAAACACAAACATCTGTGGCCCGTGGGCTTACCCAGTGAGGCAGTCACAAAAGGAGTGGGTGTAAAAGCTACAGCAACCTTTTTAAGTCCACTGCAAAGCTCTGCGGTGAACCTCGCCCATCACCTGAAGCTTTCATGTGAGGGGAGCGGGGGCTTCAGAGATACCGACGTAGCATCATTTTGATGGAGACGCACACTGGTCGCTGAGAGAACAGCTCACTCGCTCGCAGCCATTAGGCCTGCCATGTGCCGGGACTGCTCTGGGCTCTGGGACACAGGGACAGCGGAAGTCTCTCCTCGGGGCACGCGTCCCGGTGTCTGCTACTCGGTGTCTCCCTTTACCCCAGTTAACTGTTCGCACCAGAAAATGAGTGAGTGAAGCACTAGCTTTTATTTCTATGGACACACACACGTACACCTTTAGATAATTATGCCAAAATATTTTGGTGTAATTTTAAAATACGTCTCTCGCACTCTATCCCTTATGTCAGAATTTTCGCAGGACCAAGGACAGCCTTGTGTTAAAAGAGGAACTGCTTTTGCTGTAGCTGCTCTGGCATCGGCTGGTGGAAGTAGCTGGTCCGTATCTAATAGCATCTCTCCAGCGGGAGCCAGCCCACTGCCGGGGGCCCGAACGCCCCGGCCACACACACCATGGACTGGGAGCGCAGTGACAGCAAAGCCAGCCCCCTCCGCATGGTGACGGCACACGCTGACACCAGCGCCTTTCGGTCCTTCTGCCAATTTCGAATAGGGTGTTGCATAGTGGGAGCAGGGCACGGTCCTCCTCCGCTCCTGCGAAGGGCCCAGCCGGCGTTTATGGGGTGCCGGCGTGGGCAGGCAGAGTTCCGCACGTCTTGCAGCAGCCCCCCCTAGGGAGGCGCTGGCGTCCGACCCTCCGAGGTGTGGAAACCGAGGCACAGAGCAGCAGGGGCGAGCGAGGACCCTCGGTCGAGAGTCCGAGTCGAGGTTCGTCTTTCAGTCGGTGTCCTGCCACGGGCCCTGCTTTTCGCGCTGGAGTTATTGCACAAGAAAAACTCGAGTTAGTTTTCTTCTGTCCAGGGCACGGAAGGAACAAATGCACAAGGAAGTGCTAAGAGAGGAGGAGACAGAGAATGGAGGGTGTGGCTTTGTGGCATGTGCCCAGTAATGGAGGCAGAATGGAATTAAAACCAGAACTCACGATGAATCTGTCACCGGCCCTCTGACTGGCGATGCGCAGGGCTGCTGCTGGGCGCGAGTAGCTCCCGCCAGCACTGGGGGTTCTGTACAGAGAGCTGGTTACTAGCAACAGCCCTACTCCAAGATCAGAAACCAGGAGAACGATTTGTACTCTGCCCACGAGGAGAAGAAACTGCCCCGTGCCGTCAAGGGTAGGAAACTACGCGTTACTGCCTGCTCCCTGGCTGGCACCCGGGCCCCGGGCCGTGGTGGAGTGCGCCCGACTCCGGGAGGGTTGCTCCGGCTGGCCGGCCGGAGTCCCAGACTCTGAAGCTCTGCTCAGTAATTTGGTCTCGGTGATACCGTGACAGCTGCCTCCACCATGTCTGCTCTTTATTCCAGAGCCAGAGGTTTGGTTTGTTGTTTTAATAAACCTGTTCCTTGGTCCTGGTGTGAGTTACCATCACAGGGAACAGCGAGCCTGAAGGGTATTCTCACGTCACTGTGGACGTCAGGGCGAGTGCCATGCAGCCAGTGTTTTCTCTCTGGCGAGGGAACCGGGGGGTTTTGTGGTGGGGGAATTGGATGGTTTCCACAGAAATTAAGGATAGGCCTCAAAATTCTCTAACGTTCTTCCCCCTCTAATTGTTTATCGATGAGAGGTTTCTCAGCCTTTTCCAGAACAGAGAGAGAAGCTGAGTGTCCCTGGTGCAGGCGGGGGGTCCGGGAGCCGCTCTCGTCCCCTGCCCTCTGCGCTCCGCTCTGACCGGACGGTCTCCCGTTGCAGTGATCTGTCCAGGGCCGGGGAGCGGCCATCCCGACAACGGCTCGGTGGTCATCCATGCCAACAACACGGGACTGCAGCAGTTCGAAAAGTGGTGGGACAAGTCCAAGACGGTGCCCTTCTACCTCATAGGGCTGCTCCTGCCGCTGCTCAACTTCAGATCGCCCTCCTTCTTCTCCAAGTTCAACATCCTGGGTGAGCCACACCGCGTGCTGAGCCCCTGGCCACAGGGCGGGAAACGGCCGGAGGCGGAGAGAGCCGTGTCCCGGCCTGTGCCTCCGTGTTTAATCTGTCCGTGCCCCGTTGCCCTGCTCTGGGTTTTCTTGGTGGGGTCTAGCCCCGAGAGGAATGTAGGTGAGCGTTTCAACGCCAAGTCCCCTCGAGGGCAAGTTACGGGGCTGCCGCTGTGCCATTGCCGAGCATGCCTCCCTCGCTGTCTCCGAGTTGTGGGGCTCCCGGCAGGCGTGAACAGGCTTTGGGGGGAGGCGTCCAGGTGGGTGGGAGAAGGTTTCTCAGTTCCCGAGGCTGGAAGCCTGAAGACACACTCAGGGAAGCGACAGAGCATTTTCCCCCACGGTTTCTATGGAAGAGCTCAGCCCAGCGTTGTCCCCAGACTCACCGCCTGGACGCTGTCCTGTGGCCCCTGCTCTGAGGTCAGCTCCGCTCCGCTCTTCCTCACGCTGCCTCGTTCATGGAACACCTGCCTCCGGGCAGGGTGGGGGGGCACAGGCATCTTTCTGTGAGCCCGTGTTTCAGAGACCTGGGAAACGGCCACTGCAGTATTTCGACCACGTCTTCTCTTACGTCAGCCTTAAGATGACGGAAGGACTCCTCCTGAGAGCTCAGGCCTGGCTCACTGAAGACAAGGGTGTCGGCCGTGAAGAATCAGTAACCCCGATAGGGCCTGGGGTGTCACCTCCCCTGTGGAGCTGGCCTCCAGCAGGCAGCCAAGGGCACAGAGTAGATCACAGGTGGCCTCGAGGCAGTGGTTTGAGGGTTCCTGCACCCCAAAGGGCAAGGCCAGGCTTCCTGCCCACACACCGCGGCCTCACAGCAGGGCAGACACAGCACGGAGAGCGTGGGCGCGTGCGCAGCAGCCGCTTGTCTGCGCCCTTTCTGCATCGGCCCGTGGCCAGGCCCACAGTGGAGCCCGCGCAGCTCGTCCGTGGTTCCAGGTGGGCTGGCCCGCCCACCCTCCTGGGGAGCAGACTGTGGAAAGTCGGGGCGCCCACGCACAGAAGCACGTGCTCGGCTGGGCAGAGCCGCCCCGGCCTCATTCAAGTCGGCAGCTTCTTTAGGGAAATTAGCGTGTGATCCCTTTGGAAACCTACCTGGCTCAACTCCGTGCGCCTGGGCGTGATTCCTCAGCAGGAGCACCCTCTGGCTTGTAGACCGCCAGAAAGCTCTGCCCTGCGCATGGTGCCCCGCCCACCCAGCAGGTAGCCCCAGCGGCAGAGCCGCACCTGGTGTGGGAGCAGACGGCCCCTGGCTGCTGGGCTCATCACCTCCTCAGCTGGGCTTGCCACCCACAGGCACGCCCTGGCTTTCTGACCGTCACACACCGAGGGTCGTGACCGGCTTTTCCAACCTGCTGCCGTCTCTGCTGCTCCCAGTGCAGAGAGTGGGTCAGCTTTACGTCGTCTGTTTTCTCCCACGCAACCCGGCGCTGCTGGAAGGGCCTCGGCGCCGGGGCCACCCGGGCAGCTCGGCTTTCGGCCGCACGCCAGCCGCCTTCCCCTGGGCCTCTCCGGCCTCCTCCGTGGTTTCTGCTGTGTTTTCCAGTAGCGCACGGGGCTGGCTTCTGTGCTTAGGTCCCGCCTGGGTCATCGTGGGCGTCTGCAGTGCTGGGACCAGCATTCCAGGCTTGCCCGGGAGTGCAGGAGCGGCGCTGGGTCTCTCCGTAGCCTGGGAAATGAGACGGTGACGCTGGTCTCTGACTTTCTCTCGCAGGCACGGTGTCCGTCCTCTATTTGGTTTTCCTCGTCACCCTGAAGGCCGTTCGCTCCGGGTTTCATTTGGAATTTCATTGGTTTACGCCCACAGAGTTTTTCGTACCAGGTGAGCTGCTTTAGCCAAATAAAGAATTAAGAAATTGCAACCATGCGACCTTTAAGTTAGCATTGACTACCTTTGACTGTTGGGATTCTAAAGCCAGTGCAGGCGTTCCTTGTGGTGAGCACTTTCATCAGCGCTGCTTAGCTGAAATCGGAGTCCAGCGAGATTGCTCCGGTCACCTTGTCGTTGGGGGTGGCAGGCCCGCTGTCGTTTCTACCTGGGGGCAGAAGTTCACTCAGGTCACAGCACACCTGACACATCAAGGACACACCGTCTAGACCGGGGGTCCAACCCGCGCTTGCGGGTTGCATGTGGCCCAGGGTGGCTATGACTGCGGCCCAACACGGAATCGTAAACCTACTTAAAACACAATGAGAATTCTTTGTGGTTACCTGTCGCGGTGCATTTAACGTGTGGCCCAACACAACTCTTCTTCCAGCGTGGCCCAGGGACGCCCACAGGCTGGACACCCCTGGTGGACTTTCTGAGGAAACGTACCCCAGGATTTCAGAGACTGAACCCAGTTGGTGACTGGTGCGCACAGACAGGATCCCTCCTTGACGCCATTGCTCCCCTTAGAATTTTCCTTTAAAATCGCTGTTTTTCATGCTAGTGGCGATTATTCAGTGTTCCCTCCCTTCTTATTTTCTCATGGATGTAACTTGGCAATTCCTCAAGTTTCGCCCAAGTTCAGAGGCTTTGGACGCACTAAAAGGCCCATGAGACAGTGAGTGGATGGTGCTGAGTGAGCAGACGGGTTAGGGAAGGGAGGGGACTGTCCCGCTGTGTCGCGAGCACGAGTGGGGGCACAGCAGCACAGAGTTCTGTTGCTGGTTTAGAAGACAGCTCTGTTTCCAGTCTCCGCCTGTTGGTGCAGGCCATCTGGGGTCTCAGTCTCTGTCCGGTCCCGGGGGTCACCCCCGGACGGCAGCCGTCCCGTTGTCTGCTGTCCCCTGCTCCTTCCGTGTCAGTGTCCCTGCGGGTTCCTGGTGGACCGACTGGTGCTCATCGGAAGGTGTTGTTTCTGTTAGTTACCATGGTTACTTGTGTTCACATAGCGTGGCTGCATTAGCTTCATTTTTTGTTGGGTTTTTTTTTTTTTTTTTTGGTATTCTTTCTATTAGAAGCCTGCAAAGGCTGAAAAGTCCATGCAAATTCAGGACAAAGGAGGCACTGGGTCTCCATCCTCCCCGCCCCAGAGTCTGTTGCAAACTGGGTGCGGATGAAAGTGGAGACTCTTCATCAGCTGATAAAAATAGTCTCAGGCGTTCACTTCTAAACTTAGGTCCGTGCCGGTTTATTTTTAGAGTCTTAGTGATAAAAGTTTCTGCTAACGGTGGGACATGAGAGATAAACATGAGGGAGAGCAGAGTATAAATAGTTACTCAGAAGATGAAAAGAACCTGTTGAACTAGTTACTGAGCCGTTCACGTCACGTCACTTGTAAGTGACGGGAAGGGCAGAACCGTGAGCATGGGAGGACGGTGTCAGTGTGCTCGTGGGACAAATCGCTGTACTGTCCCAGGAACCTCTCAGGAACGGACGCTGGCCGAGCACCAGGGAGCTCTCGGGGTGTCCGTCTTCACTGCCCCGATGAGGGGTTCACGCCACCTTGCAGTGCTGACGGGCTCTCTGTGTCGTTCTTGTTCCTGAAAGCTGCTTTTCCGACGCCGCGGGTCCTGTCGGCCGCCCCGCCCCGCGGGCGCCGGACCCTGGGAGAGAGCGTCCCTCGTGCGTTTCAGCCCGTCCTTTCCTGCCCGGAGCCTCTGCTTGCCCTTGTCCCTCCTTCCCCGAAATCACGCGCCAGTGTCGTTGTTGCGTTACTCAGCTCTTGCTGTCGGCGTGCAGGCCGGTCTCCGAGTCTCCCAACCCAACTCACGCGGCGTCACGTCCCCCAGCTGCCGCTTCCCTTCAGAGGAAACACCTTTGAGGGGGTTTCTGCTCCCCCTCCTCCCCCACTTCTGCCTCGAAGTCGCCTCTGGGGCGGCTGCCTGGTCACTCCTCTGACAGTCGGGGACTCCCATTGCCAGGCCCGGCGGCCGCTGCTCTCAGCCTCAGGGCGCCGGGCCACCTCTGCCTGGCCACACACGGCCTTCGCCGCAGGGCTCAGCCCCACCCTCTTGACTCTGGTGTGTCACTGCGCCTTCTCGTGGTCCCACCCTACATAACGCCGTCACCAGGGGCTCAGTACTCACACCTCCTTCTCTCCCTTCCCTAAGTCATGTCATCTCGTCACCTGGCTTCAGGCCTTGTCCGTAGGGTGACTGGTCTCAGCCTCGTGTCTCTGCCCAGGGCTCTCTGCCGACACCCACACTCGCATCCCCGCCTGCCCCTGCACATCCCTACCTGGATGTCCCCTCATGTCCCAAACTTCAAATTTTCCCAAACCAAACACCTGTTTCCTTCCTCATCCACCCCATCCCGCCTGCTCAACCTGCTCTTCTCTCGGTGTTTCCATCTCAGAAAGTGGGGGCTCCCATTCCCCACGTGCTCAGGCCAAAAACCCAGGAGTGCTACTTACCTGCTCTAATTATTTCTACCGAAAAGAACCAGATCAGGCTGCTGACCTCTCCCGGGGACCGTCACAGCCCTCGGCTCACCTCACTGTCCCCCTCGTGTCCCCCCACAGTCTGGGCTACACCCAGCAGCCCAAGCCATGTCCTCAAACCGCCACCTTCAGCGGTTTCCCACGTCACTCGGAGCAAAGACAAGTCACAGTCTGCGGGCGCTCGGGGACCCGACCCCTGGCTCCCTCCCAATGCCATCCGCTGCCACCATCCTGCTCTTCGGCCCCCTGCAGCCACACTGTCCTCCTCGCTGGGCTGCAGGATGCCCAGCAAACTGCTGCCACCCCCTCGGCAGGTCCTCTTCCCTGCGCGGAACACGCCCGTCTGTTCCCAGGGTCTGCGTGGGCAGGGCCGCTCGCGGGGCCCTCCCTGCGCTCACTCGTCTTCCTTGTCCCTCTGTGCACTTATCACTGCCGAAGCGCACGTGCAGATGTCCCCGGTGACCTCGGTCTGTCAGGCTCCCGGTTCCGATGATGACTGGGAACGTTAGGGAGATCCGTTATTCTCAGGGCCGGGGTTCCTTAGTTTCAGGTAGAAGTTAGCAGAAGTTACGGTAAGAAGGGAATTATCCAAAATGTTCCCAGATCTGCTTGTTTCTTGGATTCGGACGGTGAGCGTTTGGGTGGTAAGGAGTGAATGGCAAGGCACTGGTGTTTCAGCTGTGCGTCTGTCTCCACCCTCCGAGCGAAGGCTGCTCCGTTTCCGTTGTATCTTCTCCTTTCCTGTCGTATCCCCAAGGCCTGCAGTGTATAGTGAGTGCTTAGTACCTACTCGTTGAATGAATAAATGTTTTTCTCTCCACTTTCTCTCCTAAATTCATTAAAACATCAGGAAAGAAAGGAAGAAATCAAACACAAAGAGGCGGTAGAAGAGGCGACAGCAGACAGGGGAGGGGCAGATTGTAGGAGGTGGAGAACGGTGGGCGCCCGGGGCCGGGCAGGAATGTGTGTGAGCGCCCTCAGGAACGGGCCGCCCGCACAGGAGGCCCGTCCAAGCCGTGGCCCCTGGGGCCCCCGCATCTGGAGGCGTGCGAGTGACTCTGGGGGCGAGGAGAAGGCTCGAATGGGAGCGTTCCTTACAGCCTTTGATCAGGACGAGCTAGGCTTACCCCCCCCTTCCCTGCTCAGCAGAGCACCCATCCCTGCTCAGCCGAGCACGAGAGGAGAAAGTGCGCCCTGGCCGGAGGGTCGGCCCTTACACCAAAAGGTTGCCAGTTCAATCCCTGGTTGGGGTGCACAGAGGAGGCAACTGATCCATGTTTCTCTCTCACATCAATGTTTCTTTCTTTCAACCTCTCTCTCTCTCTCCCTCGCGCCCTCCCTCTCTCAAATCAATAAGCGTGTCCTCGGGTGAGGATTGAAAAAACAAACAGACCCCTAGCACCCAGAGGGCTCTCATCTTCCTGCCACTGCTCTCTCCCCGCAGAGACACCCACTGTTCTAACCTCTGACCCCAAAGGGTCGTTTGCCTGTTTTTTTATCGTGACGCAAACGGAACCCACAGAGCGTAATCTTCTGTGTCTGGCTTCCTTCAGGCCACGTTCACACGGGCCCTGTGGTTGGGCGTGTCTGTAGTCCAGCCACTCCCGCGGCGTGTCGCTGTGTGGCTGAGCCACAGCCCCTTCGCCTTTGCTGGCCAAGGACGCCTGAGTCACGGCGTCTCCAGGCTTCGACTGGCGTCGCTCCGACGCTGTCTTCTTCCTCGCCCGTGTCTGTCAGTGAGCATGTGGCCGCTTCCTCGTGAGCAGAAGCCCAGGAGCGGGTTTGCTGGGCAGAGGGCGTGCGTGTGTTCTGCTGCACGGGAACGGCGGTGCGCATCCCGTCCCCTCCAGCGGTGTCCAAGTGCGCATCCTGCCGGCGCGTGTTCACCACACGGGTCTGTTCTGTCTCGTCCTCCAGCCTGGCGGCTGGGGGCGGGGCGGCGTGTGGTTTCCGTCTATGTTGTGTATTCACGGACAGCTTGGATTACCTCCTCTGTCCAGTGCCTCTTCAAGTCTTTTGCCCAATTTTCTATTTTTTAAATCGATTTCCAAGCATTCTTTGTACATTCTAGATACACATTCTTTGTCAGACTAAAGCATTACAACTATCTCCCCACTCCCCACCCTCACGCGTCCATTCTTCCTCCGCGTGCCTCTCGAAGGTCTGAGTGGCAGCTGCAAACCGGCGAAGTCGGGGGCTTCTTGAAGACCCCAGTGCCGGGAGTCTGAGTGCCGCCATTCCCCACGTCCTGTGGTCAGCAGCCTCCGCGCGGCCTGTGGCCTCTCAAAGCTGGCGGAGGCCCTGGTCAGTGGCAGCCAGTGGGTCTCGTTTGGGGTTTCTTGTTCTTTGCTGTTGTTGTTGTTTTGTCTTTATCCATTCGGCCGCTCTGTGCCTTTCGTTTGGAGAATTTAGTCTGTTTACATTTCAACTAATCATTGGTACGTATGGACTTGTTCATTGATTTCTGGTCGTCTTATGATTCTTTTTGTGATTTGATGACTTTGAGTTCTTACTAAAAGGTTTTTCAATTGTTTCTCTAAAAAGAATGTCTGCAAATAATGTCGTGTGTAAGTAATAACTTCGCCGTCTCTCCAAAGTCGGTGCCTCTGCTGTAATCCTGAGAGTGTGATGCTGACCCCGAGATGCCGTCGTCGTCACTGTTCTTATTTGAAAGCCACTCTGTGCTCACTGCAGCGCCTTTAGAGACGGTGGGGAAGTGGGTGATGTGAAGGACACCCCGTCAGCCAGAGACGACCACTCGCTGTACATTTGAACACACCCCCCGCCCCCGTCTTTCCCTGTGCACTCGCAGTTCCTGCCCCTAGAACGTGACTTCTCACACTCCGCCTGTCCCCAAGCAGCTCCTGCACTGGCCACTTTCTCCCCTGCAGACGTGTATTTCCAGCATCTTCAAGTGATGCTGTTTAGATTAGCCACTAAAAATGTCAAGTGACCGATTCTTCCTCCCATGATTCCTTTCCTGAAGGTGCTTTTCTGCAAATTAAAGTATTAGAAGAAGAGGATCGATAGAGTCGCACAGGCCCTAAACTTGAACCCCGCTCTGCCACATGCTGGCTGGGCGACCGCAGGCGAAAGTCACTGATACAGGGCAGGGCAAAAGCAGGATCCCACCGTTCGCACGGCAGATAGCGCAGCAGTTCACAAAGAATGGCAGAGAATGGACTCTGTGTTGCAGGAACTCACCGCTGTGACTTGCGCCCCGCCTGGCCGTGAGCTGGCTCGGGCCGCAGACAGGAGTAACTGATGCGAAGCCCCCCCCCCCCCCCGCAGAGCGGTTGCCGCCTGGTTCCTCCTCGTCCCTCTCCCAGCACGCCGCTTGTGTCGAGTGCCAGCCTCAAGGAGCTTTGTGAGATGTTTCGAAATTCTTCGTCCCTGGACAGAGAGACTGGTTTTTAGGGATCACTTGTGGCAGCGTGTATTCGTGTTCTAGCTATCAGTTTTAATGTGGTTTCCCTTCTCTTTTTCTCCTAGAGATAAGATTTCAGTTTCCACAGTTGACTGGAGTGCTTACCCTTGCTTTCTTTATTCATAATTGTGTTATCACACTCTTAAAGAACAACAAGAACCAAGAGAACAATGTGAGTAATTATCTGAGGAATTGATTTTTGTTACTGCAACTTAATTTTTAAATTTAAACCATAGAACAGTGGTCGGCAAACCTTTTCCGTAAAGGTTCTGAGGGTAAACATTTTACGCTTTGCGGGACCTTGGTCTCTGACGGCTGCCAGGGCCACCGCGGTGGCACTCAGTAGCCACAGACAATGTGCAAACAAGCGGTGGTGGCCGTGCTTCCGGAGGACTTTATTTACTGCAGCAAAGAGCGGGCCGGATCTCACCCGCGGGCCACGGTTTCCCAACTCCGACTTGAGCAATCATTAAGAAATGCAGAGGGATGGCTCATAGCCAATGGTGGCGATAAAATCTTTAAAAATGCCCATGTGATCCTAAAAGATAGGAAAAGGGAAACCAAGAATAGATGGGACAAGTAGAAAACAAATAGCAAGATAGTAGCTTTAAACCAAATAACACTGGTAATTGCCTTAAAATGGTCTAAATACTGCAATTGAAAGATAGAGATTGTCAGACTGATTTTAAAGATGAAACCCAACTACAGCTCATGCTGTCTATAAGAAACTTACTTTAAATATAAAGATATTTCATAAAGGCACCAAACACAAGGAAGGTAGAATAGTTATTTTAATACCAAGGTCAACTTCAGAACGAGTAGCATCGCCGAAACAGAGAGGCACATTACATAATGGTCTTTAGGGACTGAGTCATCAAGAAGATACAATAATCCTAGATTTCTGTGCACCCAATGAAAGAGCCTCCAAATAACTGCCAAGGCTGAAAGGAGAAGTAGATAAATCCACACTTATAATTGGAGATCATGATCCCTCCCTTAATAATTGATAGAACAAATAGGAAATAAGGAAGGATGTAGAAAATATGAAAAACACTGCCAACCTACTTAATCTAATTGGCATTGATAAAAGTCTTCTCTCCGACACCAGCAGGATGGATATTCGTTTCAGGTGCACAGAGGCATTTACCAAGATCAACCATATATTGAACAAGTCTCAATAAATTTAGAAGGTTTGAATTCATACCAAGTATTTCTTTGACTACAGTGAAGTTAGACATCGATGAGAGAATAGAAATTTTGGAAGTTGACACATATGTGGAAATTAAACAATGTATTCTTAAATAGCTAATGGGGAAAAGAAGAAATTACAAGGGAAAAAAGGAAATACTTTAAGATGATTGAAAATGAAGACAAAACACATCAGAATTTATAGGATGCAGCTAAAGCAGTACTTAGAGGGACATGTATAGCCGTGAACACCTGTGTCAAAAAGGATTTCAGATCAGTAATGTAGCCTTCCACCTTAAGACAGTGGAAGAGAAGAGCAAACTAAACCGCAGGCCAGCAGGTGTCAGCCAGCTCCTTGGGCCCGTGTGGAGCTTGCCCTCAATCTGAGAGCTTGTAACCAGGCAGGCAAGTCGTGGGGAAGCTGGAACGGAGGTGCCACGGTTGTTAGTGACACGCCAAGCAAGGAAGTGCCCACTGTGGCTGGGGACTCCGAGGGGGTTTCAGGTGATGTTTGGCAGAGCCATTAAGAAGGCAAAACAAACCTTACTAAGTAGCAGGAAACTAGCTCTCAAGTTAGGCCAAAAAGGTACGTTTTTTTTTTTTCTTAACTGGTAACATACGCATGGCACCTGACCTCTGAATGGAGTTGGAATTGAGTCCATCTGGATTTTCCAAATTTCCTAACTTGGTGACCTTCAAATTTCAGTTTCTTCCTGTGAAATAGTTAGTCTTAGAGCCTTCGGCACGCGGGCTTCTTCCCCTGGTGCCCCCAAGGCCAGGTCCTTTCACTTGGGTGACAAGTTGAGACCCATGTCCTTTGTGTCTCCGGTCACGTCAGCACACACCTGCCGGGGTTTCGTGTCATGGCTGCCTAGTGTCATGTCATCCGATGTCTCCTGCCCCACCTGCTCCTGTGAGCGCACACGGCCCGTGGCGGCCGGGGCAGAGCCCGGGCCAGGCTCTGCACAGCTGCGGCCACGGTTTCCCCTGGTGTCCCGGCATTGTCACTGTCCCGTCCAGCCATGCAGAGAGGACCGTGCGCCCCTAAAATTCTGAAATGGAAACGCTTCTCTGGCAGGAGGGGAATCGATCTGATTCGCCCTGAGTCAGAAACTGCGCAGGCCTCTTGTTTTGTTTTGCCGATCTTTATTTAGTCTGAGAGCCTGCTTCGTTCTTTAAAAACAAGTCGCAATGCTTCACGTCTTAATTCATGTATCTTCTGCTTCTTGCTATGAAGCTGTGTAGTTTAGGTGCCATCCATCGGCAGAGGCTTTACGTAGGTGTCTGGGGTGGGTCAGTGTGGTCGATTTCCTTAGTGCTCTGAGTCCGGTCCCACTGGAGAGGATTTTCACTGTGAATGGGACGCAGGACAGATGAGAAACCATATCTGAGACGTAGAACGTGCGCCTGACCCTTTGCGCCACTGGCTCTGAGCAGACATTCCTGTCACTCTCTGCAACCAGCCCTGCAGGCCCATCTGTGCTCACGCCAGACACAGGGGACAGACCTCCACGGCGGGACTCTCGACACAGTACACTTCAGATCGTCACTTGTGCCTCTTCCGAAATATTTATTTTTACTTGGAGCCTTGCGTTCTAAAAGATAGCCTTTCCTCCCAGTTTCCACTGCGTGGGCTTGAAGAGGCTGCATGTCCTGGCCGGGCACAGTGACAGCTGGTGAGAGTAGCGAAGCCCACGTGTGTGCGTGCTGTGCGGGGGCGGCACGTGGCCCGGGACCCTGCTAAACCTCGGCTGCTCCTGCGTCGAAACGGCCTTTCTGCTCCTCAAAGTACTTTCAGGTGGAGACAGAGACGCAGCTCTTGGCCGCACTCCCCTGGAGGTGCGCCCGCTCTCCCGTGCAGCAGAACGGTACCGCTAGCACTCCTCTGGCCTCTTCGAGGGTGTTCGTTGTGCCCGCCGTTACCCGTAGCCTGTTTCCTCCGACTGTTCTCGACGGCTGTTTGTCAGCCGTGACACCGTGCGTGAGGGCTTCTCCCACATGGCAGCTAAGGGTGCGCGGTTTGGGGCCAGAGAGACGCGGGCTGGCCGTGGCCTTCACCAGCTGCTCACGTGGGAGCACCGACGAGCTCTGGGGCCTCACCGCACTGGCCCGTCTGCGAAACGAAGGACGCCGTGGTGCCCGCGCTCACTGGGGTGAGCGTGCATGACCGTGCTTGTTAGCACAGAGCCAAGCACCTGGACACGCCTCACGGTCGCAGCCAACACAGTTGTTGCTTATCACCACCCACCCCACTGTGGTGAATGGGTCCCTACTGTGTGCCAGAGTCCCGGAGACATACAGATGGGAAAGGCACAGCAGCCCCTGTCTCCAGGGTCTCCCATCCCAGTGGTGTGGCCCAGCCTCGACGCCGAGTGATGGAAATGGGAACACGACCTATTAACCCTGGCTGCTTTGTGGGCGTCAGGGACATTCTATTTCCACTGGAGAGCTCCCCTGCTGGGCCACCTCGCACACCCGCCCTTCTGTCTGCATCGGCTTCCCCCCAAGCTTGCCGAGGAGCTCACCTCTGCCGGAAGCCTGGCCCAGACGACGCGGTGACCGGGGTGCACAGGGCAAAGACCGTCCCTCAGGCGGCAGCTCTCTCTGACGCAGCTGCGCGGCCCCCAAGGCTTTGCACTTTACGAGACCACCGTGTTCTGGAATGGCGTTGACCAGGCTGCAGGGGGATGGATGACTTCAAAGCATCGTAATCTGAGGACAGGAAAAGGAGAGTCGTGTGGTTCGTTTCTGTTTGTCCCAGCAAACCCGTGAGGCAATGTCAGGGGTGGCTGAAGTCGGTCGGAGGGGAGCCTAGAGCGTCATGAACTTTGAAACCCCTGGGGGTAGGGCCGGCCTCTCCTTCCTCAGCCCTGAGCAACTGGAAGCGCTGTGAGACCGAACCCCCCTACCTCACCCTGGTTCCTGGGGCACCGCAGTGGGGCGCGCCATCCAAGTTGGGGGGGCCCTGGTGTGTTTTCCAGCTGGGTGTCAGCTCAGGACTGATGTCACGACTTCTCTTAGCACGTCACTTGGTTTTTAAGTGCATTTAAACCGACACCCAAGTGCGTAACTCTCTGCTGTGGCTTTAGCTCATTTAAGGCGGAAAGTTGTCCAAAAATCAGGAATGTTCCCTAATACCGAATGTCCAGTCACCGTGTTATTGAACCGAAGTAAAACTGTATGTCGTTTTTCTTATCTGTTTCCTTAGCTGGCAAAGCAATTTGTGTTTGAAATGAAAAATGAGTGGTCGTCTTGCCATGATTTGGTTGTGCTAAACTGGCCGCCACTTCAGTGCTGACAGAGACCAGCCTGGGGAGCCGCGGGCCTGTTCGGTGGGGGCCCGGCAGCCGGCTGCCGTCAGTGTCTTGCAGCTTTTGACCTCAGTGGGGAGCGGGAGGGGGCGGTGGGAGCCCCCCCGGGGGGAGAGCATAGGCCGCATTTGAGTTCCGCCTGTGTTTACCAATCCCGGCAGGGCAGTGACGCGGCGCAGCTGCCTGAACAGCTGCCCTCTCATTTCCTTTTGTTTACTGTTCGGGTTTATTGTGCGTCTTTAGTACCTGCTTACTGTCTGCTCTGCAACTAGCTTTTCTTCTTTATTTAATATGTTTTATTAGGTAGCAGTCTCTTTTGGTCTAGGCGTGCTTTGAAGATTTAATTTACTAAAAGAAAAAAATTGTAATGCCGTAGGTCATAAGTGGCTTAGCCTTGCTTTCTTGTTGTCCCTTAGCTTTATTATTTTAGTTCACTATTTTATAATTTGTTAAATAAACTAGGTTTTGAAATTAAGCCAATATTTCTATCATGTTAAACCACCATTTACATTGCTTTCTAAGTCCGGCAGCAGGTAGCTGAGTGAGCACACTCCAGAATAGGAAGAAACAGTCAGGCTAACCTAAGTGGGGAGCTTGTTTAGTGATGTTCTGAGAGCAGGTGGGCCCCTAGAAGGTCAGCGTGCACAGCACGCACACGGCCAGAGAGGTGTCGTGGGTGCCCGTCTCCCCATCGCCCTGCTCGGACGGACCCCCTGCGGGGGGCCCCATGCTGTGAGATGCTGCCCTCTCTTCCCAGGTGAGGGACCTGTCCGTCGCCTACCTGCTGGTGACGCTGACCTATCTCTACATCGGAGTCCTGGTTTTCGCTTCATTTCCTTCACCACCGCTACCCAAAGACTGCATCGAACAGGTGAGCTCTGTGCTCTGTGCGACGGCTCCCAGCTCCACCCCCATGCAGCCGGCTGGGTGACGCCACGGCAGGACTGTCCTCGCTGCCACCTCCTCGCCCCGGGGCTCTCGGCCCGTCCCCAGGCTTCCTGAAGCTCCCTGTGCTCTCCCATGGAGCACTGGGGCGCACGTGCCGGAGGTTTTCCGATGGGCTGTCTGAGGAAGCCCGTCTCCTGCTGGCACCCGGGACACAGATAAATGGCCCCGACCTCTCTGGGGAAGGTCACAGCAGCGATCATGGTCTCGCAGCACCTCCGCCAGGAGCATATTCAGCTCCCGTGGGCTCGGAGCCCAGGCCCCGGGATGTTCTGGGTGAGCCGCCTCGAGGTCAGCATGTCCTGCTGACGGGCAGCAGGACAGACAGAGAGACAGACAGACAGAGCCTGAGAGACATGTTTTTACTGAGAGGTCGCCGTAAGTAAGGTCTTGTCCGACTGG
>PVJI01027711.1:0-17298 GCA_004026765.1 Micronycteris hirsuta
GTCTGTCTGTCTGCCTTTCTCGTTCGGCATAAAGCCTCCGGGGCCGCCTGGTTTGTTGCAAATGGCAGGATTTCCCGTTTTTTTTAAATGGCCCATATGTCTGTTTATGGCACAGCTTGTCTATCCGTTTGTCCGTCCGGGGACGGCTGGGTTGTTTCCATGCCTTGGCTCTTGGGAAGAATGGAAAGCAGAACGTCTACGAGATGAGTCTGAGCCGGGAGGTTTCCAAGCAAGGTTTGGAGGAGCAGCCAGGTTTCTTCTGGCTCCTTTGGACATGTGAGCAGGAGAGATAAATTTGGGAAAGAACCGTTCAGAAAAAGGATCCAGCACTTAATTATTTTGTAGATTCTCAGCCTGTCCGGATTGCAAAAGAAGCTAAAGTTAGGAAAGTATTAGAAAAACGTGCTCTGGCGGGGGTGGGGGGCGGGGTTGTCCGGGCATCTTCCGTCCTGCAGAGGTCAGGCAGCTGCCTCTGGGTGCATAGAGGCGTGTTGCTGGAAGCCAGGGACAGAGACGGGGTTCCCCAGGAAGGCCCGGGGGGCCCCTTGTGTCTGATCCCTGTGACACACGTGGGGGACCCACGAGCTTTTCGAGAACGTCATGCCCGCGGACACGCTGCCACCGTGGGGGGCGGGGAAGAGAGGCTGCGGCAATGGAGGGAAAGGCGTTGGACTCCCAAACCTCAAAAGGCCGTCAGGGGCTGGGAAAACTAGCCAGGAGTGAAGCAAGTGCCGCCATGCGAGAAGAAGGGGCTGCCACCCGGGGCCCAGAAGGCAGCGCCGGGGCGTCAGCAGCCACAGCCCCCAGCCACGGAGGCCTGTTCCCACCCGTCGTCCCGAGTGGCGTTTGCGCCGCTAGACTCTGAGATGTTGGGGGCCTGGTGAGCCCCTGGATTTGTGTGTCCCTTCTGGAGGAGGAGTGTTTGCGGCTGTCGCCCTGCCGCGGTCTGTCGTGAGCAGACCCATCGGTCTGCAGTCTCCCGAGCCCCGAGACGGGCAAGCCCTCCGCTCCAGGGTCCGCCGCACCCCGAGGCTCACCCAGACCGCGTCAGACGGCGTAGACGATTCCATCGGGGGATTTCGAGCGGGTGGTGTTTAAATGAGATTCGGAACTTGAGTGCCCTCGTGTGTTGAGACTTTGGGGGTTTCTGTGATAGAATGGATGTATTAAAAAAACCCAAAACATTTTATTTGTTTATTTTGGGGGGGGGAGAAAGGGAGGAGAGGGAGAGAAACATCAACGTGTGGTTGCCTCTTGTGCGCCCTCTACCAGGGACCCGGCCCGCAACCCAGGCATGTGCCCTGGTCGGGAATTGAACGGGTGACCCCTTGGTTCACAGGCCGGCGCTCACCCAGAGCCACACCCTCCGGGCTGAGCAGGCGCATTTGCCTCGGGGGCAGACGTGACTCTTGGGACCAGCGTGTGAACTGTGTGGTGAGGGCAGGGGTGACGGCGCCCAAGATGGCAGGCCCTCAGCGCTGGCCCCGGGAGCCCTGTCTTGCTTGGGAAAGGTTCCCGTGCAAATGTGACTGCAGATCTTGAGACCGAGGTGGCCACGCCTGGTCCCCGTGGCCCGAATGTGCCACACAAGTCCTTAAAAGGCCCTTTCCCAGCCACGGTCAGAGGGGGCGTGGCTCCAGGAAGGTCAGAGGGACCCGCGGCCAGGCTGGGTTTGGTGATGGAGGGGGCCCCGTGGGTCCCCGTTCCCAGGTGGGGGTGCACTGTGGCGACGAGAGCGCTGCCACCATCTCCTGACTTGCGTGGGGCCCGTGTGCCGGGTCTCAGAGGAGCAGAGCATTTTCCGAAGTTCCCAGGAACACCCAGGGGGGCTCCGGTTGGCTTGGCCTCGTCGCCAGCCCAGTCCTGAGGCCCGAAAGGGCCCGGCCAGCCCTGCTCGGCCAGGACTTGTGCATCAGCTTGCCGTGGCCACACCACATGCTCAGGGGCTCGAACGACACCCACAGGTTCTAGGAAAAGCAGCGTCAGGAACGAGGCCGGGGCGGGGAGGGCGGCTGCAGGGGTCCCAGGGGCCAGTGTGGACCTCCCACTTCCCGGGCTGAAGGCAGGCAGGGGCTCTGTGGGGGCTCTCGGAGGGGCCTGCTCCCGCAGCTGCGGGCTGAGCCAGGGAGATGCTGGGGGAAGGGGAAAGGGGTCACGGTGGGTCCCTGGGGTTACAGTTCCGTTCCAGTCACTTCCTGGTGGGGGTGGCGGCCGGCCGAGGCCTGTGGGGACCACGGAGGTCGGGGCTGGAGCAGGCGGAGGAAGAGTTCTCTGGAGGGCCGGTGTGGAGGGGAGGGCGCTGGCGGCCCCGGGCACCGGGGGCTGGGTTCCGGGCCCTGCGGAGTCTGGACGCCTGGTCCCAGGAGCGAAGAGTTTGAGCTCCGCTTCGGGGTTTGGGACACAGCGCTGCCCCCCCCCCCCCGCCGCCCCCGAGAGCAGGGTCTGCGGGGGCCGCCCAAGGGCTATGTCGGAGCCTCAGGTCCTGCCCTGGCAGCCAAGGGGGCTCAGCCACTGGACTGCAGCAGCCACGGAAGCCCCTGGTTCGGTGGGGGGGAGGGTCAAAGGAGCGGGTGAGCAGGGAAGGGATCAGGTGAGAGGCCTCCTGGGCCAGAGGCCTTTATACACCTGCCGGTCAGGGGGATGCTGGGTGCACGGTCACCTCCTCGGTCACCTCCCCGCGGGTGTTGCCGTTTGTTCCTGTGCTGCCCCCCCAGGCTCTACTCACTCCCTCACCTGCTGTGTTCCTCATTTCTGTCACCCTTGGGCTTTGCCAGGATCACAGGGCAGATCCCCAAGTGGGAGTTCTGTCCCCAGGAGGCTGGGATGTGGCCCCTCCCATGTTCCCTGTCCCCAGTGGGGACCCCAGGTGTGGCAAGGGGGCTGATTCCAGATCTCCCCCACAAACTGATGGAACCCAGAGGAGGGATGGGTGTTGCGACAGGTCCCGGCAGGCAGGGCGGGTGTGCGGCCCTGCTGCTGGGCAGCAGGTCCTGTTTGGAGCCCTCCCGAAGCCAGGGTGGGAGCAGAGGGCCCATGGGTCCATGTCCAGCTGGGAGCTCCCTGCAAAGGGCTGTGGTCAGGTGGCTGGGCCAGCCACCCAGGGAGCTCGGCGGGTGCAGGTTAGGGGGTTGAAGCTTAGCGCCTGGTTTACAAGAACGCCAGGCGCCGGGGAAGCTCCCAGGGACCACGAGTGAGAGGCCCCCGCCAGGCCTCCCATGGTTGCGTGGCCAGTAGGGCTGGGGGCTGGCCCTCTCGTGCCTCCCCCTCTGGCACGCAGGCACTCGGAAGGCGCGATGCAGGGACAGCGCTGCGTTTCCCGGATTACTTCGTC
Source organism: Micronycteris hirsuta (assembly GCA_004026765.1). Classification (NCBI taxonomy): domain Eukaryota; kingdom Metazoa; phylum Chordata; class Mammalia; order Chiroptera; family Phyllostomidae; genus Micronycteris; species Micronycteris hirsuta. Next base: position 3,332 of record PVJI01027711.1, read on the forward strand.
CCGACGGGAAACAGAGACCCCTCTAAAGCACACAGCTGGCTCTGGGAGCGAACTGTTCTTTTGTGTTGATGCAAAATTGCATCTGAGACAAGGGGTAGGTCCCTGAGTCCCACCACCCAGGCAGGGAGGTGCCTTCTCCCCCCGCCTCCGCCCCGCACAGGCACCCATCCAAATCCCACCTGCAACCGACTGCAGCACCTTGGCCGGTCCCCTCCCCTCTGCTACCGCGGCGCAGACCTTGGAGCCTCTGCGCCTCTGTGGAGTGCCCCTGCAGTGGCTGCCTGGCCTTCACCCTCCTCCGGCACCACAGTCCCGCCCACCTCCCGCCTTCCGGCAGGTGCCACGTGGTGCCCCTTGTGGTGTGTGTGCGCCCTGGGCACGGGAAAGCCCACGGGAGGAAGCAAATCTGAGAGCAAGCGGGGAGCCGTGAGGAAAGAATCGCTGAGACCGGGACTAGTGAGGGGAGAGGACACATTTATTTAAAGGAACCACAAGGTCAGGACACTCAGGACTTGAGGACCTGGATGGACAGCAATTAGAGCCAGAGAGACAAGAGCTTCCCTCAGGGAGATGCCGAGGGTGGGGCCATGGGGACAGGAGAGCAGGGAGGCAGGACTGGGACAGGAAGGGTCAGGCCATCTCTGAGAGCCCTCCGTGATTGGGGTGGGGGTGCTGAGGCCAGGCCCTTGGCCAGGTCCAGGCAGGGCCTGCAGCTCAGGCACAGTGGGCAGGTGGGGGCCAGGGTCTGGCATGGTGGCTGGTCTGTCTGGGACATAAATCTGGAGCCACTAAGGATGCATCAGAGCCTCAGATCTTGCACTGGCAGCAAACGGGGACGCAGCAGCTGGAGGGACAGCAGCTGGGTTGGCAGCAGCTGGACGGGCAACAAACAGGGACGCAGCAGCTGGGCTGACAGCAGGGTTTGCAGCAGCTGGACTGACAGCACACGGGCACACAGCAGCTGGAGCCGCAGCCGCCCTTGCAGCCCCCACAGGAACTGCAGCCCCCGCAGCCCCCGCAGGATCCGCAGCCGCTCTTGCAGCCCCCACAGGAACTGCAGCCCCCGCAGCCCCCGCAGGATCCGCAGCCGCCCTTGCAGCCGCCGCAGCTGCCACAGCCGCCCTTGCAGCCCCCACAGGAGCCGCAGCCGCCCTTGCAGCCGCTGGAGCAGGAGCAGGTGGGCACACAGCAGCAGACGGGCACACAGCAGCTGGGGCCGCAGCCTCCACAGCTGGAGCCGCAGCCCCCACAGCTGGAGCCGCAGCCCCCACAGCTGGAACCGCAGCTTCTGGCGCAGCCACAGCAGCCCATGGTTCTGGTAGGTGAGGGTGGAGTGAGTAGAGGTGCAGGTGTGGAGGGAGGTGGTCAGGTGCGGTGCCTCCTGGGCCGGGGGCCTTTATACACCTGCTGGGTCAGGTGAGATGCTGGGCGCAGATCACTTCCTGTTTGGGTTCCTGGGTGTCCTGTTTCCCAGGACCTCCTGCATTCCCTTGTGACCCGCCAGTTTTCCTGGGTTTCCCCTGAAGCGTTGGTCTGGGTCTGCACTGACCCTCGTGCAGTGTGCAGCCCTCTTGCCACGGGGGAGCCCTGAGACCGGCTGAGAGACTTGACCCCGCGGCCCTGCTCGCTCCTGAGCGGCGTCTCTTTGGGAGCCCCTTCTCTGCTTTGGAGGAGCCTGGGCCTCGTCCCCTGTGGCCACAGGGAGTGTCTGGCGCTGGCTCGGGGTGTCGGCCTGCTGCTCTGCCAGCTCCTTCCCTGGGAGACTTTGCGGGGGACCCTGAGCGTGGACCGGGGTCCCCGTGTCGGGGGCTCATCCCAGGACTCGGCGTGTGCCCTGCCCGGCGCACTGCCTTCCTAACAAGGGTGTTGCTGGGGCCCTCGCAGGCCCGGCCCGGCCACTTGGCCCATCTCCCAGGCGGCAGCGCCGAGGGACAGATTTCAGGACGCCCAGAGGAGCTGAGTTTCAGATGGACAGACAGCAAATGCTGAGTCTGTGCAGGTCGCAACGTAACCTGGTGTGGTAGGTCTGTGCCTCCTGCTGCCACATGGTGTCGCCTGCGAGTCCTCCCGGGCACAGGAGGGGACCTGCTGGGTGACAGCGAGCCTTTGGCTTCTTCCTCGCCCCCATTTCGCTCAGCCCTGCCCCTCCCCCCGGCACCCAAGCTGGGGTCACCTGTCCAGACAAGACAGGGCTGCCCTGCCATCCATTCCCTCACTGTCCTCTGTGTTGGCCAAGCAGGAAAACAAACAAATAAAAAACAAAAATGGCCATTACGGAAAAGTGAACGTGGGTGTCAACTGCATCAGCGGCTGAGTGCCCACCTGCAAACAAACCACCTCGTTTGGGGGCGGGGCCTTTATTTCCTGGAACTGGAACTCCCGGTGTGGAGCCAGGGAGAGGAGCCAGGGAAATGTAGCTTACAGAAACAAGAACAAGCAAACCCCCAAACGCAGCTTCACGGGAAGGAGTTAAAGCAGTAATCGAGATGCCCCGGGTCACCCGGGAAAGCCACGCAGCTTTGAAAGTCACGCGGGGACAGATCGGAGGCCGAGTCTGCGTGTGTGTGTGTGTGTGTGTGTGTGGCCAGCGCTCTGTGGGTGCTGGGCCAGGGCGAGGTTCTTCCAGCCACGCTCACCCTCAGGTCACGCCTGGAAAGGGAGAACTCCAGCCGTGACCTCCAGGAGCTGGGGCCCTGGTTGTGGTGACCTCGCTCCTCGCCGTCCTTGGTTTCTTTTCTTTTCTTTGTCTGCACCTTGTATTTGAGTTGGAAGCCGTGTGCGTTGTTAGTCCCACCTGAGAGGCTGCGGCCACGGGGGGTGGTGTTTGGTTGGGGGCAGCCGAGGTGACTTGTAGAAAGCGTCCCTTCCCTGTCACCTGAGGGAATCGAGGAGGCGGCAGGTGGATGGGATAATTACAGGGAAGTGGCTGCGTGTAGGGACCCGTGGAAGGAAGTGTCAGCCTGACACAGCCAACACACAGCACGTCCGGGAAGTGCACACCACGTGCAGTGGGCGCCGGGGACTCGGGGGTCCTGGCAGGTATATAAAGGCCCCCGGCCCAGGAGGCACCACACCTGACCAGCTCCCTCTGCACCTGCTCCTCTGACCCACTCCACCCTCACCCACCAGAACCATGAGCTGCTGTGGCTGCGCCGGGGGCTGCGGTTCCGGCTGTGGGGGCTGCGGCTCCAGCTGCTGTGTGCCCGTCTGTGGCTGTAAACCTGTGTGCTCCTGTGTGCCCGCCTGCTCCTGCTCCAGCTGCAGCAAGGGCGGCTGCGGGGGCTGCGGGGGCTGCAAGGGCGGCTGCGGCTCCTGTGGGGGCTGCAAGGGAGGCTGTGGTGGCTGTGGCTCCAGCTGTGGGGGCTGCAAGGGAGGCTGTGGCTCCAGCTGCTGTGTGCCCGTCTGTGGCTGTAAACCCGTGTGCTCCTGTGTGCCCACCTGCTCCTGCTCCAGCTGCAGCAAGGGCGGCTGCGGGGGCTGCGGGGGCTGCAAGGGAGGCTGTGGGGGCTGCAGCTCCTGTGGGGGCTGCAAGGGAGGCTGTGGCTCCAGCTGCTGTGTGCCCGTCTGCAGCTGTGCACCCGTCTGCTGCTGTAAGCCTGTCTGCGGCTGTGTGCCCGCCTGCTCCTGCTCCAGCTGCTGCCAGGGCGGCTGCGGCTCCAGCTGCTGTGTGCCCGTGTGCTGCCAGTGCAAGATCTGAGGTTCTGACCTCGGGCCTCCGGTGGCCTGTGGTCCCAGGGCCCTAGTCTCCCAGCCCTGAGTCTGGGCTCCATGCAGTCACTCGCTGACTCGGTCATCTCCACACTGGACCTTCCGAGACGTGCCACCAGGATGCAGAGAACCTTCCCCGCCCTGGGGCGGCCCAGCCGTGAGGATGCTCACCACCTACCTCCTCTCCTGGCTGCCCCTCCTGCTCCTGACGTCACCTGACACCCACATGCCTCCCAGGGGCCGTGGGGCAGCTCCCTCCCTTGGACCCAGAGCTGCCCCTGGCTCAGGAGTCGGACTCCCTCAGGCCACCGTGTGTGTCCAGACCTGACCCCGGGTCCTCTAAATAAACTGATGAAAACAACAGTCCCCCTGGCCCATGTCTTCTGTGCTAGAAAACCCCCATCTGTAGTTTCCTGCTGGGGTCACACCCTGAGGACAAAGAGCAGAATAAAGCCAGGCTCATGCCCTGGGGGTGCGGCTGAGGTGGGGGGCAGTGGCAGCCGGCGGGGCCGGGGGAGGCGGAGGGCGAGGAGTAGGCAGGGACACCGAGAGTCGGGCAGCGGTACTGCAGCGGGAGAGACCCCGGACACGCCTGTGCGGGGGGAGGCTGGCGGGGAGGCTGGGGAGCTGGGGTCTGTCCTGAGGGCCCTGAGGTGTCTCAGAAAGACCAGCGATGGTCACACGGCTTCTCCGCGTCCTGACTAAGTGACCACAGCAGCATTAGGGCTGAACTGTGCCTCCGAGTGCCTGTGTTGGAGCCTCCCAGCACTCCCGAGTGCGGCCTGATTTGAAGCCAGAGCCTCTCCTGAAGCCCAGGGACGTCTAAGAGGAATCCCACTGTGGGGGGGCTGGGGGGGGTGGCCCTGCTCTGGCTCCGGTGTGGCCATGTCCTTGTCAGAGGGGGCTTGAGACAGATCCCCACAGGGCGAAAGCTGCGTGGACATGGAAGCAGAGACGGGTGGTGTGTCTGCAAGCCCAGGGACCCCCCGAGAGCGCCAGGAACTCCCAGAGCCGGGGGTGGGCCGGGACCAGATACTCCCTCGCGGCCCTGCCGACACTTGACCTTGGACATTGTCCCCGGGGCCAGGGAGATGGCAACATCCTGTTGTTTAGGCTGCCTGGTCTGTGGAGCTCCGCCAGTGGCCCCAGAAACAAATGCAGCTGAGTCATCGGTTTAAAGGGATTGAATATGGAAATTACTAAATTTCTACAGTTCCAGAGGCCACGCTCCCGGAGAGGGCCCCAGTCAGTCCGCTGGCCCCAGCGGCCTCTGGTCCTGAGGCTGTCTCAGCGACCCGAGCTTCCGCACCTGCTGGGACTGTGGTCCAGGGACCGACGGTCCTGGGGCGGCTGCTCTGGCCAGCTTGGAGGCCGCTGCCCCGAGATGCCTGCAGGCTGGTGGCAGCTTTGGGGCGCAGGTGCAGGACGTGGGGAACGGACACCGACGAGCGGCTGCAGAACGGGCCCGGCGCGCAGGGCCGCCAGGGGGCGCTGGTGACTGAGACCCGGCGGGCAGCGGTCCAGGGCGGCAGCAGTCGGAGCTCCAGGGATGGGGCCGAGGCTGCGGCTGATTGGGTGGGGCGTCGTCCCACGGGGATCGGGGATCGGGGTCCACACTCAAGATGCTGCTCCCCTGAGGAACCCCAACCCCTCACTGGACCCCTCGGACCCTAAAAGTGTTCAAATCAAACCCCGGGTCTGCCCCTTCCTGAGTTCCGCGCCCCCCGCCCCCGCCGCGCCCCGGGCTGCCGAGAGGGGGCCAGTGGGTCCTGGGCAGGAGGAAGGACCACCGTGGTCCCGCAGGCGGGCGCTGTGTTCCTGTGTGGAGGGCACTAGACACATTCTCTGGGTGTTCACACTTGAAAAGATAAATATAAAGATTTCAGCGGGTACAGGAGAGCTTGCACCGAGGCACCTGCGACCGGTCCCCGGTGCAAAGCTGTGATGAGCGCAGGCGCCCCCCTGCGTTTTCCGCGTCCCCCTAGGTCTGTGCCCAGGTGAAGCCGGGAGCCCAGCTCCCCGCGCAGGTGCGGGCCGCGTGGGCGCGCAGGTTCCCTGCTCCTCCGCAAACGCAAACCCGCGCGCGCCCACCCGCGTCCGTGCGCGGCAGCAGCCCTGCCCCTTCTCAGGGCTCAGCACCGACGTCAGCCGGTGCTCCTGGGTGTCTGGTCCCTTCCTCTCTCCTCCCCAGCAGGTCGATCCCCGAGGGCAGCGTCCCTGCCGTTTTGAGCCCTCTCCGCTCTGTGCCAACAGCAGCCCCGGCCCTTGGGAGAACTTCAATCAGGGCGCCGGCGTGAACGCGCTTCGCCCCGAAGGGGGCCCTGCGCGCAGCCCCGGGCCCGGCTTTGCTCCTGGGCTGCAGAACCGGCCCGCGCGCGGGGCCGCCAGGGGGCGCTGGTGACCGCGACCCGGCGGGCGGCGGTTGAGCCTCAGTCCTGGGGGGTGAGGGGGCGGGCCAGGGTGACAGCCTGGCACACCGTGTGTGCCCATGGTTCCGTGATTGTCGGGGCATCTACGGTAAGAATGAGGATTGGTCCTTGGAGAAAGAGCAGAGCTGGGCATTATTGCCACCCGTTTTCACATTTGCTCTATAGAGCCCAGGGGGATCCTGGGCAAAGGTCCTGAGGTGTGGACTGGGGAGGGCGTGTGTGGGGGGCTCTGGCTGGCTGATTGGTGGGGCGTCTGGGGTTCCCGGAGATGGACAGTCTGTGGGAGCAGGAGAGTGGGCGATTGGGCGTCTCAGTAGGTCTGCTCCAGAGGGAGTCAGTGGTTCATTTCCTGGGGGGGGGGGGGGTTGCTATTTTTTGGGACCCTGGGCCCTCGCTCTGTCTGTGCTGGGCGTGTGTGATGCGGCTTCACTCTCCCGTTTTGCTGTGGGACCGAGTGAGCCGGTCGGCAGGCACATCCCACGGGCTTGCCCGTGGGCTGGAAAGGCCACTGGCTCTTTCTCCTTGTGACCCCCCCGCACCCCGTCCCCCCGACCTGCACAGCGGCTCAAGGAAGCTGTGGGCACCGAGCCAAGACGGCCAGGACACCATTTCGCAAGGCGACTTTTGGAACTTCAGACCACAGTGTATTTGAAATTTGTGATTTCAAACATTTTTGTTTCAAGTGAAAGTATTTAAAACGCAGCTCATCCCAGGAAGTGCACCTGGCATGCGGCGACCTGTATCCGAGACCCACTGTGGGGGGCGGAGCCGGCGGACAAGGGGTCCCCGTTGATCTCCTGAGCGGGGAACCCGGGTCTCCCACACGCAGAAGGCGTCTGTCAGGTCGTAGGTGCCACTTCTGTGTGAATCCTGTTTAATGTGGGAGGATGGACGCGGGGGTTTGCACGGTGGGGGTGGGGAGGGACGCAGGCCTCCTCAGAACCGAGGTCCTGCAGCATCAGGTGCCTCATCGCGTCGTGAGGCTGCTGCTTTGGGGACAGTGACCTTGCCAGTATCCCCAGTAGCCTCGCAGGCCGGGTTTGTAGGAGACGGCACGTCCAGCGTGGTCCCCGGCCCCTGGCATTTCACTGTGGGCCAGACCCGGATACGGGGCCTTAGTTTACCACTGCCGCCAGAGCACGGGGCGGGGGCGGGGTCCTGCCCACAGGGTGCCCGCAGTGACTGCTGTCCCCGCACCCATCAACGCCCTGTTTCCTGTCCCCCGTAGGGTGCTGAGGGCTGTGGGGCAGCCCCGAGCTGGGAGGGCCTCCCCCCACACTCTTTCCCTGTCCTTATCTGTGCCCCTTGCCAACCTACGAGTGCCTGCCAGCCCAGGGGGAGAAGGACTGAAGCCACGTTGCCCCTGGGCTGAGCCCCCCTCTCTGCTCCAGGCGGGGTGGGCAGTGATGGGCCAAGTGCTAAGACTCCCCACCTCCAGAGTCCCGGTGACAGGTGAGGATTGCCCCGCCACAGGGCCTGGGAGCAGGAGGTGCAGCAGGTGCCACGGCTGTGCTGTAGAAGCCGCAGCGGAGCCGCGGGCGCTGGCAGAACGAGAGGGTGTCCGGTCCGTGTGAAGCGTGTTTGTGTGAAACGACCGCACAGGGCCAGAGATGGGCCTGCAGACTGCCGTGTGCTCGGTCCCCCGTTCTCGGGGACGGAGACCAGGGCGAACAGGCCCCTCTGGCCCTCCAAGCCACACCGAGTCGTGGAAAACAGCGGCCGGTGTTGCTCCCTTGCCCGGCGGACAGCTCACAGCTCAGAAAGGTCGCCCACGTCGCAGCGGCCATCAGGAGGTCTGGGCGCCCGGCCCGAGCCCGAGGTGAGGGGCGTTTCCTGGCCCCCGCTCCTGCCAGCTGTCCCCAGATGAAAGGCAGGCGGGGTGGGGACGGCCCCCCTCCCAGGCCCCAGGCTCTAGTCCTGCGGAGATTTTTTACTATAGCTTCCAGCCCCAAGTGGGTGTTAATCTGGGTGCTCTGAGGAAGCAGAACCATTCATTTTAGGAAATTAGCTCAAGGTTGTGGGGCAAGTCCACACCCCGCAGGGCAGGCGGGCTCTGTGTGCTGCAGATGTGAGGCCGAGTCCCTCCTCGGGGGGACGCCCAGCGTCGCTCCTCAGGCCGTCGACTGAGGCCACAAGGCCCACCCACCGATTAAAGCCACGGGGCCCACCCACACGGTGCAGGGCGAGCTGCCTGCCTTGGAGCCCACCCACCGACTGGTGTGAATCTCACCGGAAAGTCACCTTCTCAGCAACATCCGGGCCGGCGCTCGACCAAACAGTTGGGCAACGTGGCCGAGTTGGCGCCCAAAATTTACCACCAGAACATGCTTGCGAGAGGCCGCTGAGTCCCCCATGGTCTCCTCCTCAAAAGCCAAGACCTGCCTTCACTGTCCCCGCGGTGTGAGCCCCTGTCACGAGGGGCAGCGGTTGCCGGACGGGTCTGCCGTTCCCACGGGACGCAGGCCGGCCGTTCAGAGCAAGGAGCGGTCCGAGGTTTGGGATCAGACTTCTGGAGGCATCTGGGTGGCCTGGATGGGTCTGCTCACATCAGGTTCATCCGCCCGAGGGTGGACATGCTGAGCAGCTGCCTCCGAGGCCCCTGACTGGGGCCGCCGCCCGCCTGGTGCTCTGGCTCCTTTATGAGCATGTTCCGAGCCGGCCTTCTCCCAGCTCTTCCGCATTCTGGCTTCCTCTCCGGGCTCTCAGCACCCCCTCCGTGAAGCCCTCTTGGGGTGCAGGCTCCCCAGACTGAGGAGACAGCACAGCCTGGCCCTCAGCTGTGCCTGGGCCACACACAGTCACCATCACTGCAGCGGCCCAGACAGGGGCCTGTGCCTCTGTGCAGAAAGGCGCCTGGGGCCCCAGCGCAGGTGACTGTCCCGTGCAGTAACACAGGCGGGACACTGGGCCGTGTGACCCCCCGTCTTTGCCCCATAAGCGGAGACCCACGCTGGTGTCAAGAAGATAGAACTGATGTCCCCTGAGCAGGAGTAAGGGGCACTCTGAACTCCCTGGACCGGGGTGCAGCGTCCCTGACTCGGACAGCCGGTGAGCTGCATCACCGCTGGTGGCAGGTGGCTTTGCAGACCTGCCGTGCAAAGCGGTGCTTCCCGTGGGTCTGAAGGCGTGCCTCCCCCAGCACGGCGGGGGGTGGGGCACAGGCTCTGTGTGAACACAGGCATGCCCAGCCGCTTTGGAAGCAGAGCTTTTTGGACAGGGGCGCCCAACCTTGTGGGGTCTCTGGGCCGCATGGAGGAAGAGTTGTCTGGGCCACACATTCAGTACACAGACACTAATGCAAACCGATGAGCAAAAGCAAGGTCTGTGCGTAATTTTCGTGATGTCCGCCACCACAGAGAAGCAAAGACCTCCCGATGCCATCACCCTAATGATGCAGCGACCCTTTCAATGATCTTTTTGAAGAAACATTTTATTCATTCATTTTTAGAGAGGGAAGGGAGGGAGAAAGAGAGGGAGAGAAACATCAATGTGTGGTTGTCTCTCGAGCGCCCCCTACTGGGGACCTGGCCCGAAACCCAGGCCTGTGCCCTGACTGGGAATCGAACCTGCAACCCTTTGGTTCACAGGCAGGCGCTCAATCCACTGAGCCACACCAGCCAGGGCTCGATAAAATTTCCAAATCGTTGAGCATGTCCCAGGTTTGTGATCACTAATACGGAACATGTACATATCTAAGTAATAAAACTTAGTATAAAACTTGCTAATAAAACTAAGTCATGTTTTTAGTAAATTTACGATTTTGGGTCAGGCTGCATTCTGGGCACCCTGGGCCGCCTGTGGCCCGCAGGCCAGGGGTTGGACGTCCCTGTTTTCGGAACTGTAATTGTTTGCTGTTGAGGTCAAGGTAGACGCTTGAATTTGGCTGAGTGATTAAACAAACAAACAAACAAACACACACACACACACACACACACACTTTCTCCAGGGTCTTGGGCTCTGAAATTTCTTTCCTGGGAGAAGAGCGGAGACCTGGCCACCAGGTGGCAGTGTTGCATGAGGAATGGGGCCCACCCTTCCCGGCGCGGCCCCAGGGGCCCCCGCGTGCCGGGACCACCCTGGGGGTGCCCGTCTGTGGGACCGTGGGTCCTCGCCCTGGCCTGAGGAGACAGCCGCAGGGGACCGGGGTGGGGGGTTTGGGGGACAGGCTGCTGGGTCTCCCCTGAGGAGAGAAAGTGTCACTGGTTCTGTGTCTGGGGGACTGGGAACCCAGCTCTTCCCGAGGGTTCGTTGCTGGCATTGGGGTGCAGGACCTGGCAGCCGCCTGCCCTCACATCACATCCGCCTACAGCTGTGGGTTCGGGGTCTTTCACGTCTGCCTGCTCCTCCTGCAGGGCAGCAAGTGGCCATTGTCATGGGCTTGACCTCTGAGCACTGGCGGGCCACACTGGGCGCTGGGTCAGGACCAGCTGGACCATAGGTGCAGCGGCGGGCGGCCTTGGACAGATCGTCCTGGGCAGGATCAGGCACGGGGCTCCCTGCCTGTGCTGTCACCAGCATCTGGGCGAGGTGTCCCCAGAGGGAGGGACAGCCCCTCGTCTGCCCACCTCCTTGCTGTGTCCTGGAAGCCACGTGGGGACATGGGGCCCCTGTGCCACACAGCTGGGACCCGGGCTTCCCTGTGCCCCCGGAGAGTCTCTCAGGTCGGTCCTTCCGTTCTTCCCCGTGACGCTGGGAGAGCAGACGTGCCCGAAAACCAGACACAGGGACCCCTGTCTGCGCCCCCACATGGCAGCGCTCTGACCGGGCCTTGCTCAGGTCGCCGGCACTGCCTGGTGCGGTGTGGCCCTCAGCCTCTGGCCTGAGCGGCCAGGTGAAGTTTCAGCTTCTGAGGATAGCACCTACCCCCCCGCCACCCTTTCTCCTGCGGGACCTTCCCTGGGCACGAACTGCCGAGGGGCAGGGACCAAACTCCTGGGAGCGGACACCGCAGTTGTCCTGAAAGTGAGCCCAGCTGCCTCTGGGTGGCGCCCGGCGGCTGCTCCCAGGGCACCAGCAGCGCCTCGGACTCCGGCAGTTTCAGCTGCTGGACAGGCGGCCCAGACCGGCAGGGCTTCAGCCCTTCAGAGCCGCTCTGCTCTGTGGGGACACCCTGTGTGAACCCCATTCACCGCTGTCATCTCCCAAGGGTCCCCTCCAGGACACCTGCCCCGTGCCCGCCGTCCGTGTCCTCCGGCCCTCTCTCTGTCCCTCTCTCTGTCTCTGTCCCTGTCTGTCCCCTCTCTCCCAGGTGAATGCAAGGGAGCAGCTCCCAGTGGGCACCCCACGTGGAGCAAGGAGCTGAGTCCCTGAGCCTGTGTTGGAGGAGACGCCCTGGCTGTGTCCTCAGTGCCACCAGCCTGTGACAGGAGTGTGCAGGCAGCAGCAGGACAGTGGCTGACATGGTGCCCTGTTGTGTGACATGAACGGCATCCCTGCAGACCAGCGGCAGAGCCGGGACCCCCTGTGCTCACGTGGACCCGTGTGGACAGAGACGGCACTGGCCACTGAGGGGCAGGGCTGTCCTGGGACAGGTGGTGCTGTCTGTCATTCTTGACACTTGAGTGGGGGACACTGAGCTGTCAGAACTGGAGGGTCTGAGGCCACGGGAGGGTCACCTCGGGGCCCAGAAATGGGGCACGGCTCCCCACGGGCTCCTCGTGGCCGGGCTGCTGAACAGGGCCTGCTGAGGGGATGTAGACCGCGCCGGCCGCTGGCCCTGAGGCGGGGACTCCGTGACTCATCGGTGTCCTTGCCCTTTCCCCCTCGATAAGCCTCAGCCTTGACAGCAGACCCACGTCAGGCCGAGACGGAAACTGCCTGCCTGGGGGAAACCGTTCTCCAAAAGGCCACGGGGAGCATCTTTGTAACGCATGAGGCCCCAAAGCAGTGCCCCTAAAGCGAGGACTAAGCTGGGGGTTCCCCTTGTCACCACCATTACGGGTCACAGTGGGGACAGAGGCTGGGGTGCGGGGGCGGCGGGGTGGCGGGGCTGAGGGGGGTCCCGGGATGTGGGACATTCAGGGCACATGTCCTGGGCACATGGGGGCCCTGGGCCGCCCCACTGGGCCAGGCCCTGCTCCCTGTGCCGGGGACAGTGGCCTCTTCTGCTGTTTGCCCAGCACTTGCCCACCTGGTGGGGAGATTTCACGGGAGCCTGTGATTCCTGACCTGTGAGCCCCCTTGACCTTTTCTGCCTGTTTTCCTCCCAGTCTTTCTGTTTCCATCATTTTGACCCGAATGGCAAACACCCTTCGGCTCTCCACACCCTGCTGGGCCCCCGTCCGGGCCGGGACGCGTCAGCGCAGAGGCATCTGCAGACGGGGCGCGTGCCCGAGACGGGCGTCAGGGTGACAGCAGATGGCCCTGAACAAAGGGTCGAGAGGACAGGGCCCTGCACCTCCGGGCAATTGTGCAACGTGGCTGATGAGGATGAGAGAACATTCTGGAGCACAGGGCAGCTGCGGGGAAGGATGAGTCACCCGCCCAAACTCTCCTGCCGTGTCAGGGGGGCGGGTACCGGCCTCTCGTCCACCTCGGCACCAGGAGCGCGGAGGCCGCCCTGGAATGCGCTGACCCCGCGTTCTGGGCCGGGGGGGCCTCTGCTCGCCGTGTGTTCTGTGCCCGCTGGCGGGGGTTGGACGGCCCCTCGGTGATGAAGGGACTGATCAGTGAGGGGACACCTGTCCGCAGGGAGGACAGCAGGCGTAGGGAGACCCTTCTGTTTAATTTAAAGTACTTGTAGAAGCGACCTGATGGAAATAAAAGCACAGATGAGAGTAACAGACAGAAACAGAACCCTAGCGACCTTACGGGGCCAACCAGTGTGGGTTTCTGACCCTGGTAGGGGGTCCAGGAAGCAAGGCTTCAGGGTGGGGGGCGTGTGCCCACCGGGACAGCCCTGGGCTGTCGGCGGCAGAGCTCCTGGCTTGTGGGGGGCAGCAGGCAGGGCCACCACCCGGGACCCCAGGCACAGAACCTCCCTTGACGGGACCAGTGACGTGATGGCTGACTCAGGGAACAACCAGAAAGAAATGACCTAAAAGGTTCAGTCAGGTCCACGGTCGAGTCGACTCGATTTAACACGGACGTCGTGACAGGGGCCGAGACCCAGGCCAGTGCGTCCCGCAGACATGGCGTCCCGCAGAGCCAGTCCCCACACTCGCGTGCGTGGTGCACGCGGCCCCCAGGGGAGACCCCCGACCCAGTCACACCGGACCTGAGCCCAGCAGGAGGTGCCTGAGGCTCCATGAGAGCAGGGACATGGTGGGGGGGTTGTCGGGGTCCCCTGTCACTCCCTGTGCTGAGGGACACGGGCGGAGGGACAGGCCCAGGGAGACGTGAGCTCCTGAAGTGGGGAAGGTAGGTGACCCGCAGTCCCTGCTGTGGACGTGCGGACATGCAGGTGCCTGAGAGGGAGCACAGACGCGTCCAGTACGTGCTCAGGGACAGGAGTGTGGCCGGAGGGCCCGCTGAAAAATGCCTGGAATAGAGATGTCACAGGGAGGGGACGGAGAGACTGATGGAGAAAGAGATACAGACGGACCAGGAAGAAAGGACAGGGGTGGGGGGCCGGGGAGGGCGGGGAGGAGGGGAGAAGGCCAAAGGGAGCTCGGGGTCCCAGCGACAGAGAGGCACACAGGGGAGGCAGGCGGAGGAGTCCAGGCCATGGGGGTCCCCCAGAGGAGGAGGGTAGTGGGGAGGCCTGCAGGCACCGGGGACACCAGCAGGGACAGTGACCTCCCTCGGGGGCAAAGGGGCTGATGGCCAGGACCGCCCGGTGACAGCCCCGTCCCTGCCCTAATGGCCAACAAGTCAGCCTGTCACGGGGTC
>PVJI01027712.1:0-17317 GCA_004026765.1 Micronycteris hirsuta
AGAAGCGTTGTCAAGGCAATCACCAGAGTGTCCATCCTAGCACTTCCTGGGGACAAAGATGCTGGTCCAGGAACATGGGAAATGGAGGCATCATTCTTTGAAACCACCCAGTTCAACCCCCACCCACTTCATTGGTGCTCTGGACCACCAAGCGACATGCTGAAACCCACTTTGTTCCCTGTGTAGATTCACCCCAGGGAGAGAACGCACTCATCAGTGAACAAGAAGATACAGTCTGCCTCAAAGCTTTGCTTCTCTTTATAAATTAATGAATTGGTATTTGATTTGAAATATCGGTCTCATGAGCCTGGTTAATGTGTGGCTGTTCATAGAAATGCTGCTGCTGTCAGGGCTAACAGCTCTGGTTTCTGCGGAGATGTCAGGACCCAAGACGGTGATGAATTTGCCAAGGTAACAAATGCTTCCCTGGGGACACTCAATTTTTCTGCCATTTTTAATTTTCTTCATTTTTCCTAAAAAAGATGTTTAAATAAAAAAATACATGAACATAGTTTTTAAAAAAGCAACTAAATGTATGACAACTTAAAAAAAAGACAGTCTTTTTTTTTTCTTTTCTGTTTTTGGTTTCTACAGTTCTTATACTATTCTTAACCTCCCCCTGTCTGTTTTCTACCTACCATTTATGCTATTTATTCTTTGTACCTTTCCCCCTCTCTCCCCCTCCCACTCCCTGTTGATAACCCTCCCTGTCTTATATAAATCCCTTTAACATTTCATAGGATAAAGGCTGGGTGGTGATGAACTCCTTGAACTTGACCTTATCTGAGAAGCACTTTATCTGCCCTTCCATTCTAAATGAAAGCTTTGCTGGATACAGTCATCTTGGATGTAGGTCCTTGCCTGTCATGACTTGGAATACTTCTCTCCAGCCCCTTCTTGCCTGCAAGGTCTAAAAGAGGCAGTCTTCTGCTCTGCCCTCTCCACCCTTGATTCCCAGTGCCCAAAAGCAACTAGTCTTTTAGCTGGTTTTTGTCCCTAGTCTTTACTTCCATATTTTGAGTGATCCAGATAATTTTTTGCTGATTTAAAAATTCTTATTGACATTTCATTTTTTTTTTTTATTTTTTAAAGATTTTATTTATTTGTTTTCAGAGAGAGGAGAAGGGAGGGAGAAAGAGCAATGTATGGTTGCCTCTCACATGGCCCTCACTGGGGATCTGGCCCGCAACCCAGGCATGTGCCCCAGCTGGGAATCGAACCGGGACCCTCTAGTTCCCAGCCCGCGCTCAATCCACTGAGCTACACCAGCCGGGCTCATTTTATTTTTATTTATGTTTTTAAAAGGGCCCGACTGGTGTGGCTCGGTGGATTGAGCGTGGGCTGGGAACCAAAGGGTCCCGGTTCAATTCCCAGTCGGGGCACATGCCTGGGTTGTAGGCCAGGTCCCCAGTGAGGGCCATGTGAGAGGCAACCATACATTGCTCTTTCTCCCTTCCTTCTCCTCTCTCTAAAAATAAATAAATAAAATATTTTAAAAAAATAAGTAAAAATAAAAGGGAGGTGAATGGAGGGTTTAAAAAAAGATTTTTTTTTATTTATTTTTAGACAGAGGAGGAGGGAGGGAGAAAGAGGGGGAGAGAAACATCAATGTGTGGTTGCCTCTTGCTCACCACCCACGGGGGACCTGGCCAGCAACCCAGACACATGCTTTGATTGGGAATTGAACCAGTGACCCTTTGGTTGACAGGCCAGTGCTCAATCCACTGAGCCACACCAGTCAAGGCTTACTGACATTTTAAAATAGGAGAAGATTTAGTGCTTATATTTCCCTTTTCACCCCCACATACTTGGTCTTCCCTTATTCTTCCAATAGAATTATAGTTCAAATTTAAAATAAATATTCAATATTTATAGCATTTTGGCTATATATATTCACAGTTAAATTGTCTCATGTTTTCTTTTGCTTAGATTTCTATGTATATAGTATAAATTTAACCCTACATATTCCCATTAGAGCTACAAAGATCATTTCATATGGCAAACATGTCAGGTTCCACTTTTTTCTTGGAGATATCCCTTCTTGGAGCCCTTTGTCTTTCAGCTCCAGCTTGAACTTAGTGATCTCTAGGCCTGCTCCACCGTTGTCATTCTGCAAGTTCCTTTCACCATCACTCTGGAAATTCCCTCTCTTTCCCTCCTGGGTTAGCTCCCCTGTTTTCTGGAGCTCAGTTCTTCTTTCTTGATTTACTTCCTCCCACTGGTGAAGCACACCCTCCAGCAGAGGCCTGAGAAAGGGTACTTGAGAAGTAAAAGTTTTGAGACCTTACATTTCTGAAGTTGTCTTTATTATACCCGCACCTTTGGTTGATAGTTCAATTGGGTATAAAGTACTAGATTAGAAATACTTTGTCCTCAGGATTTTATTTATTTTTACTTTTTAAAATTTATTTTTAGACAGAGGGGATGGGAGGGAGAAAGAGAGGGAGAGAAACATCAATGGGTGGTTGCCTCTAGCATGCCCCCTACTGGGGACCTGGCCCACCACCCAGGCATGTGCCCTGACTGGGAATTGAACCAGTGACCCTTTGGTTCACAGGTTGGCACTCAACCCACTGAGCTACACCAGCCAGGGCTGTTCTCAGAATTTTAAAGGTACCGCTTTCTTGTTTCATAGTCACCAGACTTGCTATTGCGAAGATTAATATAATTTAATCTGTAAAACTTTGTATGTGACCTGTTTCTCTCTGGAAGCTTTTAGGATATGCTCTTTGTCTTGACATTGTGAATTTTTTCAGTGATGTGCTTTGGCATGGGTCCATTGTATAAATAATTTGAGCCTGGCTGGTGTAGCTCAGTGGATTGAGCGCAGGCTGGGAACCAGAGGGTCCCGGTTCGATTCCCAGTTGGGGCACATGCCTGGGTTGCGGGCCAGATCCCCAGTGAGGGCCATGTGAGAGGCAACCGTACATTGCTCTTTCTCCCTCCCTTCTCCTCTCTCTGAAAATAAATAAATAAAATCTTAAAAAAAAAAAAGAAGAATTTGACTGGCTCTGACTGGTGCAGCTTAGTGGATTGGGCATTGTTCTGAAAACCAAAAGGTCATTGGTTCAATTCCTGGTCAGGGCACATGCCTGGGCTGGGGGACCAGGTCCCCAGTTGGGGGTGTGTGAGAGGCAACTGATGGGTGTTTCTCCCCCTCTGTCTCCCTCCCTTCCCCTTTCTCTAAAAATGAATAAGTAAAATCTTTAAAAAAGAAGGAAGAGCCCTGGCTGGTGTAGCTCAGTGGATTGAGCATGGGCTGGGGACCAAGCGGTCCCGGTTGGATTCCCAGTCGGGTCACATGCCTGGGTTGCAGGCCAGGTCCCCTGTGAGGGCCATGTGAGAGGCAACCACACATTGATTTTTCTCTCCCTCTCTCCTTCCCTTCCCCTCTCTAAAATAAATAAAAATCTTAAAAAAAATTTTTTTTGACTGGCCCCTCTGTGTGTTTTTATTACCCCCTCCCTTCCCTAGGAGGTACCCTCAAAATTTTTGGAATTTCCTGAGTGATGGGACAGCCTTTGCTATTCAAGGCTCCCAAAGAATGGTTTATGCTAATGAAGGTACTCTTCGTGGGTGCTTAGATAATTTAAGATGATTTAGGATAAGGGTTGGCCAAGCCAGAGGGCCAATTATGTGATTATAGGGTTGAGGCTTTAAGCCACGTGATGTCAGCCTGATTTCTGGGATAGGGAAGGGAGCTGGAGATTGAGTGGGCAATGATTCAATCAATCGTGCCTACATAATGAAACTCCAGTGAAAAATTTGGACACTGAAGCCCAGGGGAGCTTTCCTGGTTAACCAAACTGTATGAGTATTATTATACATCCATGCCCTGGTAGGTGTCTAACCTCCCATTTATTTCTTCCTTCCTGTTTTTCTTTTCTTTTCTTTTTTACAGCCTTCACAACTAATTCCACAACATTTTAGCACTCCAAAAAGAAATCCCATATCCATTAAGCAGTCATTCCCTTCCCTTGTGAGTTTATATTTTTTTCCCTAATGCGTTTACTGTCATTTTAATGGAATTTCAGGAGTGAGGGAGATGAACACATGAGATCAATCCTCACATTCAGCCAGAAATCTGCTCTTCCTTTCAAACGGCAACAATTCTCACTTTCATTAGGCAGATTCCTGAGCCAGGTTGTCTGAGAGGGCTCTCTGGAGGAGGGAAATTTGATCTGAGCCTTAAAGATGTCTAGGATTCCAGTGGCAGTCAGGAGATGAAGGTGGGAGAGAATGAGAAGGGAAAGTTAGGGAGGAGAAAGGGGGAAGGAAGGGAGAGGAAGGTCTTTGGCGATAGCACCAGAAGAATTTAATCAGATTCAAGTCTGGTTTCTTATCCCGTATCTGTGGTTCTGTAACCTCTGCTTGGGTTTCACTGAAAAGCAGCCCGTTCCTTAGAACCCTAAGGAATGTGGCCTTGCCTCGAGTGTAGCAAGGAAGGAGTTCTGGAGACTGTGCCTCTGTCTCTGCAGCCAACCCGGGGGATAGGCTGGGCTTGTTGAGACAGGGACAGTTTTCAGAACAAAGAGAAGTAGGCTGAATTAAAAACTTACTTGTTTGCAGACTGTGTTACTCTGATCTAACTTGCAGTGACTCGGTTTTCTCATCCGTAAATGCTTATCTCTAGCAGCATAATTGGAGAATTAAATAAGATGCTCTTTGCAAAGTATTTATCACAGAGCGTGGCCCAGAAACGAATTTCAAAAACTTCAGTTCTCTTCTCTTTCTTGCTTTGGAAATTTAAGGTAAACCACGTGAGTGGAGCCTCAGCCAAGGAAGGTGTTGAATGGCTGGCTGAGGACGGATGCTGAAAGCCGCAGAGAATTACAGGCGCTTGTGAGCGGAGGAGTGACACAGACGTGTGTGTGTTTGGGAAGATCACTTCTGGGTGATGCAGGGGGGAGAGTCGGAGCCCCAACTCTACTTCTAATTGACTCCATTTTCTTATATGTGCCCAACGCTTACGAATGGTCCTCATCAGTGTTTCCTCAGCGGGCTATGCGTTCATGTAAACACTTAATCCCTAACGCAAACAGGGTCTCTCAGTTTGCCTTCTTAAAGACAGGTCCAATGGAAGAGGGTTCCCCACACTGGAAGGGCTGATGTAGGCAGCCTGAGCTGCTACACGGGGGATGAGATGGGATTTTTGAGAAGCTCTGGAGATTGTGATAAAGGCTGAAGCCGAGGGGGTCCTCCAGACACTGCCCCTCAGAGAGGGGGAATGCCAAGTGCCTAGTGCCTGGGGACAACTGAGAAACCATATGGATCCCTCTGAAGAAACTTTTCCCAGAAGGGATGATAACTTCATCCTTGCCCTGCTCTGGGTGCTGAGCTCTGGGTGCAGGTGGAGCAAGAGAATCACCTGGAATGACTCTTCTGTCCACTAGAGGGAAACCCAGGCTAGAGAGAAAATCCCATGCAGGCGGCCTGAGGCCGGAGGAAGCGTTAGGAGGGGCCGGCCCTTGGACCTGAGTTCCTTAGGCTCAGCACTGCGTTGGACTCGCTTGTACTAGCTTGGGGAGAGCGGATTGTTGCGTTTTCAGGGATTATGGGAGCTGGTTGTTAAGCACAGTCATGAAAAATTACGGTATATATGCCCTGGCTGGCGTAGCTCAGTGGATTGAGCGCCAGCTGGGAACCAGAGGGTCCTGGTTCGATTCCCAGTCAGGGCACATGCCTGGGTTGCAGACCAGGTCCCCAGTGGGGGCCATGTGAAAGGCAACCATACATTGCTGTTTCTCTCCCTCTCTTTCTCCCTACCTTCTCTAAATAAAATCTTAAAAAAATTTAAAAAAATTATAGTATATAAATGTACGCTTAAATAAATTCTAAAAACCAAGATAGTGAAAACTATAAACTCATCATTCCTTACTTACTTTACTGTATCTTTCTGTATGGATTGTATCTGTTTCGGCAGAAGTACTGTCCATCTCCAACTTTGGCAGCTGACATTGGCCATGGTGGAATATGTATTCCATGGAAACCCACAAATGCTACATATCAGAGTTTCTCCCCATCCTGGGCCAGCTGTTAGATATTTACTAGGCCTTTCCCACATTAGGTCTTGTGGGAGGAGATAAGCTTTTCCTAAAGTCTTGCCAACAGACACGCTTGGAGGGAGATGTCCCCATGGATGGAGCACCCAATTCAGAAGGCAGAGGCTGTAGGTGGGTACAGTGGAGGGAGCATCGTTGTGTTGTTTCAGGAACTGGACCCAGAGGTCCAGTCTCAGGCTTTGTGCAAGCTACTCCCCCCACCTGAGATCTCTCTGTGCCTAAGTGTTCAGGCGTGCCGTTTTGTCTGCCTAGCAATGAAGCAAGTTCCTAGATCACCCAGCATTAGAAAGTGTCCCCCCATCAGAAGGTGGGGGAGCTTCTTGAAGAGTAGGAGAGTGCCCATCTGGATCTGTATCCCCAGCCTGGTTCATGGCCCTGGGCCGAAATGTGGAAATGGCCACACAGAACACTGTGCAGGAAAAGCAAGACCCTGGAGTCAAACGGATCTGGGCTCTGCCACCCCAAGCTGCATGATCTGAGAAAGACACTTAAACCAAACGTGTCCCCAGTCTCCAACTTGTCAAATAGGGATAAGAAGCCTCATCAGGCATGACCGTTGTGAAGATTAAATAGGATTATTCATGCAAACCTGTCAGCTGGGCATTCCACCCCCTAGAAGGTATTCCATGATGTAGAAGTTATTGTTATCATAGTTGGGGGGTGGGGGGGCGAATTTAAATTGCCTCTCAGTGCCTGACCACGCTGACGCTGTGTGTCAAGGAGGTGGGGGCAGGACGGGAAGGACCAGGAGGCAACAAAGTTGTGTTGGCACTGCCAGCAGACAACTAGGCAGTGGAATTGGCACAGGGAACCCGACCTCAAGCCAGGAACTCGGCCAACGCTGGGCGCGGTGCAAGAGACCCCTCCTTCGTAACCCCCACCGCAACTCCAGGACTGGGTGGAGCTTTGGGGCCGGAGGGCCGCGGCCGGACGCTGCAGGCCCCTAACTGTGCGCAGGAAGCCAGTGGCCTGGGCTGTCCGGGAGCATTAAAGCGGCGGAAGGGAGGGAACAGCCCGCACCTGCATTGTGCAAGCCCGGCTCCCCGCTGAGTCGCCGCGGACTCCTGGATAGTTCTTGGCCTAGGCTGCTGGGGCAGGGCCCGCGGCTTTCAAGCAGGTAGTAACCGGGCAAAAAAGACTCCATCTGCACTTGCGTTCATTATTCGAAATACATTCACTCATTCATGCATCTATCAGTTATTTAGCTGCGGCAGGGGCTGGTGAGCAAAACAGTCCATGATCCCAAGGACCTTCACAGTTCGCGGCGCGGTGGTCAGATGGCTGGGTTGGAATCCTGGCTCCTTCACTCGCTAGCTGGGCAATTTGGACAAATGATTTAAACCCTCTGGGCGTCAGCGGGTGGAATGTTGGATTAAGTGTGCAGAGGATTTGATGAGCCATTACTTCCTTGAGTGTTGGATTAAATGAATTTCATGTGAAGCACTTGGAACCCTGTCTACAACTACTAAGCATTCATTAAGTGTAGGGTTTTTAAAAAGAAGCCATTTAAAAGCCATTTTATCTATTTATTTTTAGAGAGAGGGGAAGAGAGGGAAAATGAAGGAGAGAAATATCAGTGTGTGGTGGCCTCTCACACGCCCCCCCCCCCACCCCCACTGGGGACTTGTCCTGCAACCCAGGCATGTGCCCTGACTGGGAATTGAACCTGTGACCCTTTGGTTTGCAGACCATCTCTCAATCCACTGAGCCACACTAGCCAGGGCTAAATAAAATCTTAAAAAAAAAAAAAAAAAGATCGGAGCTCTAGGAAGCTCATGTTTCCTAAACTGTTACCGGGTATTATGCTAGAGGCAGTCTCTTTTTTAAAAGCATATTTTTGTATGAGTTTTGCAAAGTGGTGTTAATTGAACAAGGAAAAAAACTCTTGGGCAATTCTGCTGTTGCAAGGGTCTGCAAGGCAAATTTATTTGGAAAGGCAGATACTGTTGTGATTATTGATTGCTTGATTTCAAAATGTTGCCTTCTGGGACATCTTCTAATAGAAGATTTCTGAAAAATGTCAGAATAGAGCAGTTTGTGCCACTGGAATCCCCTGAATCAAAGAAAAGTTCCATAGGCTGTTGAATTTTCACTGCTAGGCTAGAGGCCAGAAGTTAGTGGTTGGGTCTACCCTGTGGAGACCTGAACAGGAAGTGGAGTGAAGATGGAAAAAAGGAGCAGACAGGTGATGGGTATTTAGTAGAATTGACAGGAGGAAGAGAGAGGAAGCCTGGCTGACCCTTAGGTTTCTGCCCTGGAGCAGTGGTTGGGAGGTGACCTGACCATTTACTGACCTGAAGGTTCAGAGGAAAAGAATGAATTTTTTTTTAGTCATGAGGGGTCTGAGAGTCTGGGTCTGTCTTGAGATCAGTGGGATATCAGGGGTCTGGTACTCTGGAAAGAGTTCAGTTTGAGGCCTAGGGCAGACTCTAAAATCCTGTTTACATTAAGGGATTAAGGATAGTTAATGGATTGGAATAAGGATTTGAAGGGATTGAAAGAATGTTAAAGGAGAGTGAGGGGAGCCTACAAGACTGCAATATCCAGCTGCCTCCTCAGATGGTTTTAGCCTGCAGGACTAGACCCTCCCCTTACCTCACCGCAGAGGTAATCTGAGGAATAGGTGGGCAGAAAGGATTTGGAGCCGCTGCAACCCAAATGAAGGGGGAGGTGGGCAAGACCCTAATCAAGTTCAGTACATCTCAGTGACCTTCAGAGGTTCCTTTCTGCCCACCAAGGTAGCTTGGTGAGCTTCTGGGACACTTTTGGGAAGGGGAGTTCAGAGGAAGGGCCCACGCTGGCTGGAGAGGGAGCAAACAGGGCCGCAGGACATTCTCCTTAGCTTTAGCTGGTGGGATGTTGGCAGCCGGGGTTGCCTGTAGCTGACACGTGGTAGGATACCTGCTGGTCAGGCTAGGGAGCCCCACCTCTTGTGACCTGTAGGCAAAGCAATTGCCGTTGATAGAGACCATCCATCTTGCTTGGGAGCCAGAGATTTGGGCCGGAGCAGAGCTGAGTTTGAAACAGGTATTGACTCTTATTGTGTGCAGACACCACACATGTTTTGTCTAATCTTCGTGAGAACCCTGTGGAGGAAATAAAATCTCCCCCTTTCTACAGAGGAGGAAACAGACTCAGAGTGCATACATAAGTAACATTCCAAGGGCATGTGGCTGGTGAGAGGCAGAGTTGGGAGGACAAGGCAGGAGCTCAGGCTCTGTTCCTATGGATTCTCCTGAGGTGGCCCCACTTTTGCAGTGGCCTCTCAGCAGCCTGGACGCAGGCTGTACCCTGGGTGTTCTCCCAGTTTTCAGTCTCTCCCTGAGTGTCAATCAAAACATGATCAGGAAATCCCGTAAATCTTACCCCTCTACAGATCTTGCACCTGTCCCCTTCTGTCCGTTCCTGGAGTTACTACCACAGTTTGGGCCTTGTGATCTGCCCTATTACATCAGCCTCCTACTTGGTCTCCCTGCCTTGCAGTCCTCCCATCCCCACCCCAGTCCCTTCTCCACATCAGCAGCCAGAAGGCTCTTCTAAAACGCAAGTCTTGCCCTGGCTGGTGTGGTTCGGTGGATTGAGTGCTGGCCTGCAAACCAAGGGGTTACTGGTTCACTTTCCAGTCACAGCACATGCCTGGGTTGCAGGCCAGGTCCCAGGTTGGGGGAGTCTGTGCAAGAAGCAGCCACACATTGATGTTTCTCTCCCTCTTTTCTCCCTCCCATCCTCTCTCTAAAAATAAATACATAAAATATTAAAAATAAAAAAATAAAACACAAGTCTTGGGCTGATGTGGATCAGTGGATTGAGTGTCAGCCTGCAAACCAAAAGGTCACCAGTTCTATTCCCAGGCAGGGTACATGCCTGGGTTGCAGGCCAAGTCCTTCGTTGGGGGTGTGCGAGAGGCAACCAATGGATGTATCTCTCTCACATCAATGTTTCTCTTCCTCCCTTCCCCTTTCTCTTCAAAATAAATAAATACAATCTTAAAAAAATAAAGCGCAAGTCTGACCATGTCACTGTCCTTTTTTTTGTCACTGTCCTTCATAACACCTGTCGAGGATGTCCTATTGCCTCTTGATAAAATTCCAATTCCTGAGCAGATGGACACTGATCGCCAGCCTCAGAAGCCGCATGCTCACTGCTCTCGGACTGCTCCAGCCACCTCCTCTGAACAAGCCTTGGACTGGGCTTTCTCATCTTTGCACTTTTCTCCCACTGCCTACTCTGCTAACCACAGTCTCCCTCATCCGTGCCTGCTGAATGAAGTCTGGCCAGCTTCATAGAGGCTCTTTTGCCAGAGTGTGGATTGAAGTTCTTTGTGTTCCTATCTCTTTCTTACTGAGCAGCTCCTGGGTGTCCTTCATTCTGTGCCCGGCATAGTACGTGAAATACTGAGGAGGTTCTGAAAGTGTGGGGTGGGAGCACTTTGGCCTCCGTCTCCCATCTTCTCCACCTGGCCTCTGGCTCCTGGTTCAGCCCATTGCCTGGCTTGGATTCACTACAGTGACGGTAGTAGCTCCCGATCAGGCTCTTACCTCAGCTTCAACTCTGATTTTAGCTCTCATCTACTTCAAGCTTTAGCTCCAGCTTCTGGCCTGACACCAGCATGGCTCAATATCCAGGACTAATATTTGCTTAGCCTATGGCATTGGCTCTAAACTTAAAACCCATCCAACTATTTGCTATTCCTGATCCCTAGCTCTGCTTTCCTGGGCTGAAGTTTCTAGCCTCCCTGGTTAGAAGGAAGGAGAGCAGGAGAAGACTAGAACAGAGCCCCAAGCAGCCTTCCCACTTCTGGGGTAACCCCAGCCTTAGAGCCACCTTGCTGCAGTATCCTGACCCAACCTCAGTGCCCTGGCCAATGCTATGGGGACAAATAGTTCCAGGTTGGAAGCAAGACCCTACCATTTACTGGCTGTGAGGATTTAAGCACCCTCCTTGGGCCCCCATTCTCTTGTATATAAAATGAGATAACAGATGATGTTGAAATGACAGGAGACAAGCTGTGGAGGCCCGGGCACCGTGCCTGACACAGAGTAGATATCAGTAATCCTGAGGGCCTCTCCTCTTCACCCTGTCCCCAGGCCCATAGGGTCAGCTCCTGTTAGGTGCCCCGCACATTTCACGGAGCCCATTGCATAAGGGCTTTCTTTTAACTATGACATTGGTGGGCCTGGCACAGCCTTGCTGCCAGGCTTCTAGCTTGGGCTGTTGTCCCTAGGGCCTCAGGCAGTGGGAGCAAAGCCAACGCACCATACTGGATCGTCTGCCCAGAACTCCATGTCCCTGACGTCAGGAGCAGACAGATCCAGAGGGTACTGGGGGAAAGGCCAGTCTCCCTGCTATGGATCTCCCTCGTTGTGGGCTGAGTATGTGGCTTTGGATTGGGGAAGTACTGGCGCTTCCTTCTCATCTCCAATTGCCCAGCTGAATCTCTGCCTCATCAAAGTGCAGAAGGAAAGGGTTCCTGTGGATAAGGGAACTCGGGGACCCTGCCCTCCCAAACACAGGAATCAACAACAGTGGGGGTCTGAGTGTGATGTGGAGGTGAGAGAATATGTAGGTATGAATGTATAGGTGGTATGGTGTATGGTAAGTATGGTCATGTTATAGAATACCATATGTACTATATATATATATATATATATGTATGTTGTGTGTATGACTCTAAGTGATGCGGGTAGTTGGAGGGATGTGCCTATAGTAGCATGAGGGTGGTGTGTACATGTGACTTTTGTGTGTGAATAACTGTATATGTGAAGATACAATAGACCTGGGTATGTGGCTACCCAGGGTAGATCTGGGTATGTGTATCTGTATGTGACATGTGTCTCATGTGAAGTGGGACGGGGGAGAGTGTGAGCTGCAGAGCTGTGCTAGGTGGTGCAGAGGTATTGGTATGTTTCGGATTTCCTGCTGAACCCTCTGAGGTGGCCTGGGCCAAAGTCAATGTCCATTTTCTGCAGGAGCAGAGAAGGGCAGAAGGGGCAGAGTGAAGGGGTTGTGTCTGCTCTCTAAAGAGCAAAGATCCTCTATACCCAGCTGACCGCCCTGCCCTGATGTCTGCAAAAACCCCAGGGAAATAAATATAACCTTTGGAAGTGCAGGTGCTATGAATGCTCCAGCTGGTAGATCACGTGGGCAACACCCTGCCTTTGACCAGTAGTCAACGCCAGTGAGGCCAATGCCCTTTCTGCCACTAACAGGCTCTAGATGATTGCCTCCGTAATGAAGCCCTGCTCCAGAGCCTCCCGGCTGCTTAGCAACTGTAGAAACTCCGGGCCCAAGAAGTAAAGTTTAGGGACTTCTAAGGCCAAGCCACACCCAGGCTGCTGATCTCTGGAGGAACCTAATTTAAACCCCATCTGGCTCCTCCCTGCTCTACTTCCAGGGGTGCTGCCCCTCCTCAGAATGGCTCCTTAGATCATGTGATCCTGTCTATGTCTTCCATCACTTCCCAATACACACTCTGTGCTGGAGACACCCAGAATTCCTTGCATTCTCAAGAAGGCACTCTGCAGCCCACTGCCAAAAACACTCTACCCTGCTAGCTCTGGCTAACCGTCAGGATGCTTTCCAAGGCTGAAACTACTAGTTGTTCCCTAATATCCATGATCCTGCTTGTCCTTAGTCATAGGACTCTGCTTTTTAGCTGGGCACAAGGTTGGCCTGGAATAAAGACCATATTTCCCAGAATTCCTTGCAGCTAGACAAGGCTCTGCAACTAAGTGCTGGTCACCAAAAGTTGTGAGCAGAAGCATTTTGTGTGACTTCTAGGAACTACCTCTAAAGGGAGAGTGTGATGTTTTCACACCTTCCAGCTTCAGACTGGCAGGATGTAAGTGTGATGACTACAGCTAAGCAGTCATACTGGACAATGAGACAGAAACATGGTGTGAAGGGTGGCAGGAGGTGGTAGAGCAATTTAACAGCTTTGATGACCATGGACCCACCATACTAGCTCTGGAATAATTATTGTCCAACTTTTAACTGGTTGTGATGGCTGTGATTTGGGGTTTTCTGTCATCTACAGCCAATTGTCAACTAAGCCTAATGGATACACTTTGATTAGATCGGCTGTTTCTCCTCTCGTCTCCTCAGCTCTCTGCCAACACGCTCCATTCTAATTGCCTAGCTTATCTGCTCACAAGACAGTGAGCTCATGGGGACAGGGTCCATGTCATTCACCAAGCACAGTGTCTAATAAACCAAAAAATGTTAGTTGTATTAACAACAATGTGAAATACACATTCAGGCACCCAGATTTGGGTGGAGCTATAGATTAGGGAGTTATAAGTATAAATATGGTCACTAAAGAGGTGGGAGAGAATAGGGTAAAGAGGGAAGAGGGTAAATGAAGAAGTCCTTAGAGCTCTAACATTGAAGGTCATGTGAGGAGGAAAAGACCTAAAATGAAGCTGAGGAAAGCCAGTAAGTTGGCAAGGATGGGGCAAAGGGCTTTGGAGCAGGTGAACTCAGAGAGGGCATGTGACCTGTGGTTTCCTCCCAGCTGCCTGAGAAAGGAGCAGAGAAAGAAATCAGCTGGGTCTGACCCAGGCTGAAGGCAGGGGAAGGTGCTGGCAAGAGAAATGCCAGCTCCCTGGGAGGAAAGACAAAATGAGACTAGGAAGGGTCATTAGTTTGGATGAACATAGAGGGGTGGAAGGATGGGAGGTGCTGATGTGGTTGAAAACAGATGATGTGGGATGCAGATGTGAGAGAGCTGAAGAGAATTGGACGTTTTTTCAGGGTATTACCAGGCCAATTGGTAATATGCCACACCCAGGATAAAATCACGGACACCAAATAGTTTTTCTGGTTCTGTAGGATCCCAGCCTCCTTCGAAGTCTTCCTGGAGAGCTCTGGGAATTCCAGGGCTTTTCATACATGCCCAGAGAGTTTGGTCCTGGGGCTCCCTCCCCATTTTCCTCTTCTGCTCAAGAGAAGCTGACTCTTGTTATGCTAATGCTGTCCAGTGAAGGCCCCTGCTGCTGCTGAAGCTCAAAGGGGGCTGATGTGACAGCTGGCGCCCCCGTGAGTCTGCAGTGAGGCACCACCCCTGACCAAAGTCAGGACACAAGTATTGAGGGAAGCAGTAGTCAAGGGCTCAGGATTCTAGAGTCCAGGGCATCCGGGTTCTGCCATTCACTAGCTCTGTGACCTTAAGCAAGTTGACAAACTTCTCTGAGCCTGGGTTTCCTTATCTGCAGAGGGGAGGATAATAAAGAACCCACCTGATGGGATTGTTGTGAAGGTAAAATGAGAAAATGCTCATCAACCACTCAGCACAATGCCTGCTATGGAGTGGGTGGTTCACAAATGTTGACGATCATGATTTTTGTTATTTACAGCTGACCCTTGAACAACACGTTTGAACTGCAAGGGTCCACTTATATAGATACTTTTCCCCCAATAAATGTGCAGCTGGCCTCTGTGTCCCCCTTCCCTGCCCCAGGTTTTGCTTCTGATATTGGGAACCTGTGGATGTGAAGGGCTGACTGTATGCATTGTTCTATGTTTTATGTCATTTTATGTAAGGGACTTGAGTATCCACAGACTTCGGCATTTGCAGGGGATCCTGAAACCAATTCCCTGCAGTTACCAAGGGATGACTATAGTTAAGTTTTGGGGGAGTCTAAAGTTATATGCAGATTTTTTTCACCCTGGATGGTGTGGCTCAGTGGATTGAGCGTGGGCTGCGAACCAAAGGGTTGCAGGTTTGAACCAAAGGGTTGCGGGCTGGGTCCCCAGTGGGGGCTACATGAGAGGCAAACACACATTGATGTTTCTCTCACTCTCTTCCTCCCTCCCTTCCCCTCTCTAAAAATAAATAAATAAAATCTTAAAAAAAAAAGTTACGTGCAGATTTTTGACTGCACAGGGAGGGGGTCAGTGCTCCTGACTTCCATGTTGTTCAAGGGTCAACTGTATAGCCCTTCTTACATTTATTAAGTCATTTAACAATACACTGTGTGTATTCCCCCACATGTGCCCAGTGCTTCTGCCAGAATATATTTCCTGATATTTCCCAACACTGCTGTGGCTTTGTAGATGCTGTTGGCTGTGCCGAGGTTGACCTTTACTCCTCATCTGCCTGGCAAATTTGCCATTCAAGCCTCACCTAATACCTAGTGTCTTTAAAGGACTTGCCAAGACTTTCCAGGCTGGTCAGCTACTTCCTCTGGGCTTGCACATGACCAGAGCTATCTCATTACATAACTCTGGGGGAGGCCAGTCGTTTATACTCCCTAGAGTTTTGCAGTGTGGCAAAGTTGCCCATATCTCTCTTCTGTTTCCCCCTATCATAGTTTTTTATCAGACATTCACTATAATGACCTACTTACCTGTTGGTCTCTTCCTCCAGACTCTGAACTCCTCGAGGACTCTGTTTGACACAGTGTCAGGCCTGAGTGAATGGCCATCTGCATGAAGGAATTCTGGATGCGTCCCTGCGTTTTGGGGCTCCCAGCTTGGGGAGACAGAATGAATAAATATAATTCATGTAAAATATTGAGTATGAGCCCGGCTGGTGTAGCTCAGTGGATTGAACGCGGGCTGGGAACCAGAGGGTCCCGGTTCGATTCCCAGTTGGGGCACATGCCTGGGTTGCGGGCCAGGTCCCCAATGAGGACCATGTGAGAGGCAACCATACATTGCTCTTTCTCCCTCCCTTCTCCTCTCTCTGAAAATAAATAAATAAAATCTTTAAAAAAAAATATTGAGTATGATCAGAGGTTCACAGCCTGTGTGTTTCACATCAAGGCTTTTTTAATTTTATTTTTTTTAAAGATTTTTTTATTTTTATTTATTTTTAGAGAGAAGGGAAGGGAGGGAGAAAGAGAGGGAGAGAAACAGCAATGTAGGGTTGCCTCTCACATGGCCCTCACGGGGACCTGGCCTGCAACCCAGGCATGTGCCCTGACTGGGAATCGAACCAGGACCGCTTGGTTCCCAGCCTGTGCTCAATCCACTGCGCTACACCAGCCAGGGCACATTGAGGCTTTTTAAAGACAACCAGTAAGGGAGGATGCATTGGTCAGAGTGGAGGGCTGGAGCTGAGATGTAAAGAATGAGTTTGCACTTGGAAAACCCAATGCACCACACTTTGGATTGCTCTACTACAGAGTGGAAGAAGTTCAGCCTTCTCCCATGATTTTCTTTCTTATTTATTTATTTGAGAGAGAGAGAGATACATTGATTTGTTGTTCCACCTAGTTAGGCATTCATTGGTTGCCTCCTATATGTGCCCTGACCAGGGATCAAACCCACGACCTTGGATGTCGGGACCATGCTCTAACCAATTGGGCTGTGCAGTCAGGGCTAACTTTACTCTCCTGTCTCAGATTGTCCTTCCTTCTCACTCACAGACAGAGACCACCTTCTCTATCCAACTCTGGGCAGGAAGCCTCACCCCACCCCTGACCACATGGAATAGGATCAACAGGATAATAAACACTTAGCAGAACACTTCCCCAAATCTGAGTTATTCAGTCTAGAAGAATATCACAGCAGGAGGATGGAGGGGTGCAGGAAGTGAGCTTCAGCTGAGTAGCCTAGAAAGGGCTCGGCAATTTTTACTCTCAATGTTCTGTCTCTTTAAAGCCTCTTCAGCAAGTGAGAAGTGAGGAGCTATCCCTCCTCCTCATTGTTCAGACTTGACCTTTTGGGGCAAGTGGGGATGACAGTGGGGTGGTTAAATGTAGAAAAGATACACACACATACCCCCTACAAGAGATACGTGTTTATTCTCAGGAACAGTATCGTCTAAATTCATACGGAGGAAGAAAAACACTTTCCTAAGAGCCCCATAATCTGATTCCTGCCCACAGTGGGGATAACTCAAATTATTTTTTAGAGCAGTGCTTCAGCCTATGTCCCAGCCTACCATGCATTTAAAAAATGGGCCTGGCAAAGAGCATCAATCCGTGATGGTCCCTCTTGGATATACAATGTCCTTGTAAGAGCTTTGAAAAGATTACTTTCTTCACTTTGCTTCACACAAGAAGCAACAAGTGAAGGCGTAACTAAGTAGAACAACAAATTGATGTTTCTCTCTCTCCCCTATCCTCTCTCTCTTAAAAAAAAAAAAAAAGAAGAAAGTTAAGAACTGAGTGTACTCATGAGGGAACGGCCCTGTTAACAGATTTCGGTTCTTGGCAGTCACAGGACGTGTGCAATTAAAATGATTTCTTCTAGTTGCATTTCCCTCCAGAAATTCCTACCCCTTCATGGAAGTCTGTCTCATTCATGCA
>PVJI01027713.1:0-17338 GCA_004026765.1 Micronycteris hirsuta
TGGATGTTTTTTTCTTTCGGCTGGTTCACTGTGTTGACTCGAGTTCCAGTTTCCTTCTCATCCCTTCTCATTTGTTCAAGTAATTGTAACAGTCGCAACAATCTTTCTTCGCATCCTGTGAGCATCCTGATTACCAGTGCTTTGAGCTGTGCATCTAATAGGTTGGCTATTTCTTTGTCACTTAGTTGTATTTTTTCTGGAGCTTTGATGTGTTCTTTCATTTGGACCATTTTTTTTTCTCAGTGCACCTGTTACTTTAAGGGGCGGAGCCTTAGGTGTTCACCAGGGTGGGGTAACCCACATCGTTGTGTTGTGACACTATCTGTGGGGGCGGGGCCTGAGAGAACAATGGTGCTTGCTCTGTTCTCTGCCCTTCCCCAGCTACCCACCAGCAAGTTGGGCCCCTCTTCGCTGGCTCTGGGGTGAGTGGACGGGCCTGCACAGTTCCAAGTCCCTGTGGGTCTCCCCAGGGAACTCTCCTGTGAGGCCGGGTGTTCTTCCCACTGCCGCCTCAACCCCCACAGGTGTTTTCAATCTGTGGTTTAAGGCTTTATTTCCCTGTGTTGGTGGGCCACACGGTCTGTTCTGCTCCCCAGCTTTTCCTCCCGGTTTATCTGCGTGAGAATGAGTGACCGCCCAGTCCACCAGTCTCAGCCCTGGTTTCACCGAGTGAGCCTGCAGCGTTTTGGCCAGTGGCGCCCACCACAGGCCTCTCCGGACAGCTGGAGCGTTGCCGGTACCGCTCCACAAACTGCGTCTTGCCAAATGCTCTCCACCCGGCTCCGCCGCACTTACCGGTCTGGATGAACATGTCTTCTTTAACTCCTTGGTTGTCGGACTTCCACTTAGTTCAGTTTTCTGTCAGATCTGGCTGTTTTTGTTTTTTAAATTGTTGTTTTTCCTCTTTTGGTTGTGTGAGGAGGCACAGTGTGTCTACCTACACCTCCATCTTGGCCAGAAGTCCCAAAATCCATTATTCAAATGGTTTGGGCAACGGCGTCTCTTCTGCAAAGGTGTGTTAGGATGATAAAGGCTTTAAATTAGACTTGAAAACTAACATTAATATTTCATAAGTATAATATTTTTAATCCTGCTTTTAGGTTGGCATCATGGTCATGTAGACACAATGCTTCTCTAGGTTAGTACTAGACAAAGCTGGTGCGATATCTGTGTGATGTGTACATCAGGCCATAGAGGAACACCGGCGCATTGGAAATTTGGAGGAACTTGACCAGAAATGGCTCTCAAATTCTTACATTTAGATAACTCCTACCTTGTGGGGCCAGGTTTCTCTGTGGGAAAAAATGAGCACGATAAGTCATTTTTGCTTCTATAGCAGTTTATTTGAAGATTACGTGAAGTTGGTGGGTATTGAACACATATGTGGTTAAGTCTAATGGGTTGCCTATGCCAGAAGATGCACTGAAGACCAAAATGGTTTCAGTGCCATGGTGTGCACTAACCATAGACACATTGTTAGTTAAGCTACATGCAGGTGTCGTCATGTTTTTGTACTACAGATTATCATGGGGCTCTGCTCAGCATTGCTGAGAGGGAAATCGAGGGAAGATCCAGAACCTACTCTATTTCTTTTGCCTTGTACTTGGCCACTCCATTATCTCTTCCCATTCCCCATTTAAGTCGAAGTAAAAGATACTAAAAATGATTAAAATCTCTCTATGTCTCTCTCTGCACTCCTTTTTTTTCCCTTCCCTGATGCCAGCCTTCCCTCCCTATTAATTGAATGACACAGTGGCCTGTCTGCCACCCACCAAGGCTGTCCTGTTTGGCATGACCAGTGTGAACACTCCAAGCCCCCTGATTATTCATGCGAGGCCATCACAAGACCCTAACTATTGGGCCTTTGAAGAGTGATTCAAAAGACTTGTGATTTTTTTCTTAATCCTTCATGATCCATCTGGCTCTAAAATTGTTGACTGATTTCATTCTTTTATAGTGTCAAGAATAGGTGAGATTACTAAATCCTATATAGATATTTAGACTTTTGTAGAGAAACAGAATGAGCACATCTTGGGTGGACTTTTTCGATATAAGGTGAAGTAAAGGCATCGTCCAGTCAGTGAGCTTCCAGCAGAGGCAGCGCACAAGTCACAGTTCTACCGCCTACTGTCGGCTTCCCCACGCCAGATGGCAGAAAAGCCAGCTTTCCAAAGTCTGGTGAACAATGGCAAGGGCCCCATGGTCATTCTTAGAGAGCGTGACAATCATTAGAGAGTGAGGATGTCTAGGATTCTTGGGGACTTTATCAGAGGCAATAAGAATAAAGATCTGAGCCACACTCTAAGTAAGCATGCTTTCCATAACTTAGCGCAGAACACCAATGATATGCAATACATGAAAAGGGTAAATACATACGTACATGTGTGTTTATGTGCTTTCATAAAGGCACATAGGTGTTATACAAATACATCTTTCCACCACTCAATGCTAAAGATGGCATACCCATTACAAATCTTTAATAAATATCTTGTCAACTTATGGCACCACAATCTCTTCATACCATAAAACTTGCCATTTAATTTTTAACAGGGAAAAAATTACCATTCATCTTCCTTAAGCCTAGAGATGTGTTTTGTTATGTAAATAATCTCTTCATTGATATAACCAAAAAGTTGTTTAAAGTATCTCTGAAAATGACAAGAAGTCTGTGAACACCTCCCAGATCCATTCGATAAAGGTCTATAATAACATTTCCTTATCTGTTCATTTGCTCTTTTCAGGAGAAAGGAAAACAACAGTGTCTTGCACGAAAATCATGAACAAAAATATCAGCATTGTGGACAACAAGAAATGCAGACACCTAACGAAGCCAGAGCCGCAGATTCGCAAGTGCAACGAGCAGCCGTGCCAAACCAGGTACCCCGGTCCCGCCACTCGCTCAGGCACTGTGTGCTCATGAAACTGCTGGTCTTTCAAATACGGAATATTACCAGAATTACATAAAAGCAGTGCAAGGGATCTGCACCAAAATGTAAGATTTCCAGTAGGCGAGGTCTGCAAAAGACAGCCGACTTGATGGGATGAGTACTGGAGCCTCAAGGTTAGGATTTACCTTGACTTTAACTGAGTCTCTGCCATGGGAACTAACTGTTAACTGAGGTGAGGAAAAGTCATTACAATTATTGGGTCAGCTATGGGTCACCTCTTCAAAAATCTGGTTATTGGGTTGAATGCA
Source organism: Micronycteris hirsuta (assembly GCA_004026765.1). Taxonomy (NCBI): domain Eukaryota; kingdom Metazoa; phylum Chordata; class Mammalia; order Chiroptera; family Phyllostomidae; genus Micronycteris; species Micronycteris hirsuta. The sequence continues at coordinate 3,197 of PVJI01027713.1, forward strand.
GCTATTCATTCCTGAATGCCTCATAACTGCATGTTAGAACCTGCCTGGGGTGATGTAAACCAAAGCAGGACTGGCTGGGACCTAGTCCCCTGCTCGGTCATGGCACTGGTCCCCTGGATCCTCACTTCCTCTCCCAGAGTTCCCCAGGCCAACTGCCCAACTCTGATCTCTGATCACCAGATTCCTGCCCTGGATCTTAGTTACTGGATCGTTGGTTGCTTCGGTCCCTGGTGACTTCCCCAAGGAGCGTTAGGCAAGAAAGCGGGCGAGAAACTCATGAGCCACGGGAAGTGGCGGAGAAAGAAGCGACGCCTCAGTAACTGGCAGAGATGAGTGGGTGGACCTTAGTGTGACTTGGGAGCAGGCAGCAGCCAGGCTATGGGACTGGTCCTGAAAGTCCACGCACTTTCACAGAAAACAATGTGGGGCCTGAGTGGGCTAAGCTCCAGTGTCAAAAGTCCCCAGAACTTTTAGGGACAGACTGACAAAAAGAGTGTGAGGCTGCACTGATTCCTCTAGAATGTGAAGACAGGGACTTTTATGCTGTCCCGACACTGAGAGAACTGTTGAGGCTGAGTGAGTTAGCGTGCAGTTGTGAGTCTTTAGGGGATCAGACAGGGAACTGGTCTCTCTCACTGCAGTTTCTGCAGTGGAGTCAGTGAATTTATGCATCCTACCACATGGATATGCAAAGAATTTGTAGCTTTGTAGGGATTCGTAACGACTGTAATCTTCATGACTCTCCACCACAGTGAGGAAGTGTGTGCCAGGGTAAGGGTGCAGAACCAGAGTGGCCTAGGAACTCTATTTTAGGCTTCTACCTTCAATAATGTCTTTGGGAATTAGTGTCATGTGGGCTGGTGCTCAGTTCCGGTTTCCTTATCCCCACCCCGCCTCACCCCTGTCTGAGGCAGCACTGCTTCCTGAGTTCCCCTGATTGCTGCCCATTGCAAAACTCAGCTATAAGCCCTGCAGATCTGGCTCACACTATGTTAATGAGAGCGAATAAGAATTCCGAGACTCCTTCCTTCCCCCCTAGAGCTGAAATGTCCAGGCTTGCTTTGCCATAGATGCTGTGCATTTAAGGTGTCAGAAGCTGATTGTCAGCCTTTCCTTTCCCTCGCATTCATCCTCTGACAGTCTCACACCTCCTCCAGAAGAAAATGTGTTTCTAAAGGACAGGACAGAAGAAGAGAATGTGCAAGACAAATGTGCATTACAGCACTTTCAATAATGTTGTGCACCTGCCGGTAACATGCGTTTCAGCCTAACTGCGTCAGTAGGTGAACCAGTGAAGCTTTTTTATAAGGCAGAGTAGCAATCAACAGCAAAGGCGACATAAAGAATTATTGTTACTTACAGTCCTCGCATCCAGGTACTGACCAGGCCGACCCTTCTTCACTTCTGAGATCAGACAAGCCTGGGTGCGATCGGGGTGGCGTGGCCGCAGACGTGTTACCCACAGTCCTCTCTGGGTCATTTGCACTCAGCACTGGACAGATTTCTAAGCAATGTGTTGGGCCTCTGTCCTGTCAGTTAAAGAACCTGGACCCTTTCTTGTTGTTATTATTCCTAAGAATTGTCTTTCTCTTTATTTCTTTTTAATAGATACAGCATTTCTATTTAAATGCTATTTTAAAAATACCATTTTTAACATGCTATTTATCTTGCATTAAATAATTTATTAAAATATTTCAAAATACCATTTGTTTTATATACCAACTAACTTCCCCGTATGATGAAGGAGCGCTGGTTTTTTCTCTGCTCTCCCGGGAATCTTGAACGAGCTGGTTGGAGGACGAGAGTGTGTTTGTCACTTTCTGACTCCGTCAGTGAAGGACCAGAGGGCGCAATGCGCACACCGTTTGTAGTTCACTGACCGTGGCTGTCTTGGGGGGAAATGACTCGATAATGACTGAGTAAAATGAACAGTTTTAAAAGTCCATTTCTGGGTGAGGGATTTTTGCAGCTAAAGACTGGAAGTCGCTTTGTCAGAAGCAGTATTTTTCTTCTCTCGGGAACGGAGGCAGTATGATTTGCACCGCCAGAAGCGATGTCGGCGAGGTTAACCAAACGATGGGGAAGTAAGAAGAATGGACCTGGGTGACTCTTAGGGGTCCTCTCAGGAGAGCGTCCCAAGGCTTCCCGACATCGCACCACCTTTATTTCTCCTGCCTCTTCTGCTGCCCCACCCTAGTAGAAACATTCTGATTTCCACTCACATTTCTTGCCAGTGTCACCGAATGGTCTAATGGAACCCTATGTGCCAAATATAAAATATATTGATGTCGCCCTGGCTGGTGTAGCTCAGTGGATTGAGCGTGGCTGCGAACCAAAGGGTCACCAGTTCTATTCCCAGTCAGGGCACATGCCTGGGTTGCAGGCCAGGTCCCCAGTGGGGGCCACATGAGAGGCAACCACACATTGATGTTTCTCTCCCTTTCTTTCTCCCTTCCTCTCTCTAAAAATAAATAAATAAAATCTTAAAAAAAAAAAATATATATATATATATATATCCTAGTGAATAGCTTTGTAAGAAAGAATCTTAAAGATGAGGAAGCAGGATAATTCCAGATTAGATAGATTCTGAAACACGAGATGTTTTCTCTCACAACAACACATTTTATGCATCTCTTTCTGAGCAGTTTTTACAAGTGATGGAAGAAGCAACTTTTTATCGTTATACGAAGGGTCCCTCAAATGCATTTTATTCTAAAAAATGAGATTCTATAAAATTGGAAATACCTCTTTTTTCAAGTGTCCTGGATCCCATAGTGGGGGAGAAGAAGGAACATCGAAGGATTTTGATTGCTGTGCTCGCAGACTGGGTATCCTTGTGCAGAAAGACGAGGCAGAAACTGATGGAGTTGGACAGTCAATACTTTCTTTAGGAAAACCTACTGGGAGCCTCCGAAGCAAAACAGTAGGCCCACATCACTCTTCACAGGACAGCAGACAAGAACTGCGCCAGAGGTCAAATGTTACCATGGGCTGGTTTTTTGTTTTTGTTTTTTTCCAGTAACAGAAACAAAGAATCATTTAGAATTAAAACATTGTGCAGATGAGAAAACGAGTCTGTAAGAGGATGTAACATCTCTTTGTTTCATTGTTAAGAACTATGGGCTTAAGTAAACTTGAAGAGTTGAGGCTGTTTCTATAAAACAGGGAGAAACATAAATTCCATTCCAAGAAATGTTTGATGCAAAGCTACTGTATGAAAGGTGTCATGGGTGCAAAGAAGAAGGCCCTGGGAAGAGATGACTTGCCCATCAGCCAAAGGAGATCCCATTCTGTAGGTAGCCTTTGAGCCCCTGCACTTCCCTAGAGAATAACTTGTAAGCATCGCGTGAGTGCCACAAGCCAGGTGACAGAGGGCCAAGGGGACACAGTCCCTGTGGTTTGAATGGGAGAAGCCCATCTAGGAGGCAGGCCTTGGAGCCGGCTGCCAAGAATCTCAGCGGCAGACATTCCAGAAACAATGCCCTCGGGTGGAGACAGAAAGCATTGGGGAGCAGGCTGAGCCTATGGCTTATTCTCTAAACAAGTGGGCAGTGAGGCTACAGAGATGGGGAGTGGTGTAAACCATTTACGAGTGTACGGCAATGTGGATGGGATATACTAACTACATCCTGAGTAGCTGTTGTATGGCGGCCCAATGAGCACTTTTACAAATGGGAATGTAGGAACTGAGCAGCTGTTAAGCACTGCTTTAAGACCGTGCAAGCTAGTAAGGAACCCAGAATTCGGCTCCGGCTTCTGCCGGCCCTGCTCAGGGCGTAAACACGACTGCACGGATGGTGTAGTGGGGGACTCAGACCCCACCAGCAGGGTGTCCCAGTAATGGGAAGTGCAGAGAGGGTTTTATTGACAGGAATGGGGCAGATACCAGATTTCATGAATTGCTTTTCTGGCGTAGGCCTTCATTACTCCCTGAAATAAAGTTTGGGAGCTGTTGAGATTCAGAGTCATTAGGGGAGATCCCAGCTCATTAGAAAGGGTAAGCTCTTTTCATTTGTTCCCGTGACTCTTGCTTTGCTCGTAGGTGGATGATGACAGAATGGACCCCATGTTCGCGGACCTGTGGAAAAGGCATGCAGAGCAGACAAGTGGCGTGCACCCAACAGCTGAGCAACGGGACCCTGACCAGGGCCCGGGAGAGGGACTGCGCGGGGCCCAAGCCCGCAGCCGCACAGCGCTGCGAGGGCCAGGACTGCATGACCGTGTGGGAGGCGGGCGTGTGGTCTGAGGTGCGCACACGCCCCTGCTTCCTCTCCTGGTCATGTTTTTTCCTGACCCTTGGCTTCTTCAAGGTCGTGCCACATTGTGATCGGAATCTCTGTGCATGACAGTTGATTTTTTCCATGTCATCTGTTGATTTTGCTGATAGTAAAAAAGTACACTCATTATAAATAATTTCAAAAATAGGAAAAAAAACAGATATATTTACTCTATTTCATAAATACTGTAACATGATCAGGAGCATGTTTTACATACATTTTAGAATCCTGCTTTTTCATTTATGTGCCATAAATATACTGTTAAGTAGGCACATATGGAAATGTACATTTGACTCATTATATAACCCTGAGCATTGAAGAGGGAAATTTGAAGAAAGGAATTAACATTTAACAATCATTTTGTGATCCAAGATTGTGTTTTTAGTTCACAGTTAGCATATTGTTTACATGTAATCACCAATGCGAGAAATTCAGTTTTGTCCTTATATGATATAGCTCAGAGGCATTAGTTTACTCAAGTCCGACCTAAGTGGGAAAGCTGGGATTTGAACCCTGTGCCCCACTCACCTGCTAGCTTGTAGCGTGTGGCATGCAGGTGTGTTCCATGCCAAACCGTTGCTTTATTTTCTGTTCTCATGGCGCACATTGTCACATAATAATAAATACCAGTCATCATACTTCCTGGCTGCTCTGAGGCACATTGGGTGATAATGTGGGAGTGTGCACACACACACATTTACATGCTTGCACAAGCATGCAAAGGCAAATGCACACACACACCCATAGCAAAATTATCCATGTGCTTCATTTCAGAATCTTAGATAGGAGACGGACATGACAAACAGAAAATGCTAGGTTGCAGTTAGTAACCATTCTTTTGGAAATGAGGATAAAGTAACTCAGATAATAACATGGGTGACTATTTTTCAGTGAATCCAGTCCCCCTAAAGCACAATCAAATAGCGTGCCTTTTTGTTGTCTTATTTCCTGAGCTATCCCTTGCTGTTTAACGATTCTTCTTCACATGTGATGCGTACTTTTGAGAATGAATGCGCCATCTGATTTTACCTCAAAGGGAATCGATTCAATCTGGAGAGAAGATTCACAGAAGTATCGAGAAGCGAAAACACCCCACCTCCTACCTAACTGCGACGCTCTGCAGACTAGTCAGGAGTAAATGGTCAGAAACATTCTCCTCTACACATTTTTGGCCCCAGCAGCGAAAAATGACATGTCTCAATGCAGTATGCCAGTCAAAAAACATCTCTCTTATTTTGAGTTCATTTGAAAATGGATTGTATGGATCAGGGATAATTTCAACTGCAAAGAATAAAAATATAAATATTAAAATGCCAAATCACACATGTAGTCTACTTTAAAACTCACCATATTCAAACACAACCCGTAAATGAGGAGATAATTCCTTACTTGTGCAAAACTTAGTGTGTTGAAAATAGCACTAGTTCCACCCTCACGTTTCCAGGGACACGAGTGTTGGAGTCCGCGTGGTAATTCCTACACTGCACCGTCTCTAGTGTTCACCTGCAGCTCTTTCTCTAGACCTTTTCGGGGCACAAATATCAGTTGGATCTTCATGTCTGCCGTAGCTCTCATTCCCCTCTACACTCCTGTGGTCCCCCCAAGGCCATTTTGGTCCCTGTGTCCAGAAGGTCAGTGACATGCAGCTTTGTGAACCTGGGAAGCTTTGTACGCATTCCATGACAGACAGCACGGCGGTGGGGGGGGGGGGGAGCAGGCTGCACCTGGAACATCAGCAGGGTACACGCGTTTTTCCTGCCATCACCAAGCACCAGTTATTTATAATGCGAATTAAGCTATTTGTGCACCAAGTTATATTTCAGTCCATGCAACTGTTTCGAATGATGATTTCTAGGAACATATAATTATGTAAAGATATTCTTTATTTTGGCTAAGATTTTCTGTTTTCGCTGTAGGAACAGTTTGTGAGAAAGGACAATCTGTAGGAAATTCTTGTTTTTCACAACATTTCTTAAGGCTCAAACAGAGTAAGTCTTAGCAAAATAAAAGAATGAATTTTCTTACATGAGTCTGTGTGAAAATTTGAGGTCAGTCAAAGGTAGTATTTACTGTATTTTTTGGACCATGAGACGCACCTAGGTTTTAGAGGAGGAAAGTAGGGGAAAAAATTTTGAAGCAAAAATGTAGTAAAATATTTAATAACATAAATAACATTCAGACTATAATCCAGCTACACTCGGACTATAAGACACACTCCCATTTTCTTCCTAAATTTGGGGGAAAAGATGCGTCTTATGTATGAAAAATACAGTACATTTTGATCACCGTACTGTTTTCCTTCCATCAGCAACCCCCGCATTATATTTCTCCCTATGATCATAGTCCTGTTTCTGAAACCCTTTCACCTCCAACGCTGTGCCCTGAGCTACATCTGGCCTCTGATAGGGAGCCCAGCCTGTTCTCCTCATTCCTTATTCTTCTGCTTGGCCTTTCTGTGGGTTATAGGCTTATGAGAAACGAGTAGAACCAACAGTTCACATGATTTCGTCATTTGTCTATATCCCCTAATCACTGACCTACCCCATACTACCTGATGTTATCTTCTAGTGCTCGGTCAAGTGTGGCAAAGGGGTCCGTCACCGGACGGTGAGGTGTACCAACCCTAGAAAGAAGTGCGTCCTCTCGACCAGACCCAGGGAGGCAGAGGACTGTGAGGATTACTCGAAATGCTACGTGTGGCGAATGGGAGACTGGTCTAAGGTGAGCATCATTCTGTTCACTCTCGGTTTCAGGTGTCAGTAATGTCCACAAGCTCCTGGGTGCTGCACCCACGCAGGCAGGAGTTTAGGAGGGATGGAAAGTGGAGGTAAAGAGGTGGTGGAGTATTATATCCCTGGGTTCAAATCCTGCCTGCCTATCCGTAATCGTGAGCTCTGGCAAACTGTTTTAAAGATTAAGATAAAATGTATAAAGTAACTAACACCATTTTGTCACAAAGAAAGCTCTCAAAAATACTTATATTGTTGTTTTGTTGCTAGTTTTTGTGATACAGTTCTTTGTAAGAATATTTTTGCATAAAACTCATCAAACACTATCAGGTAAGTCAACTGTACTTGAACAACAATAAAAAAAGTTAAAGGAAAAATACATAATTTAGAAAAGAATCAGCAGAACCAATCAAAGGAATTCCCATCATAATAGGTAAAAGACATTCTTCTTCCCACCAGTAGTTGGGGTTGTGTATAGAACAAGGGGAAGGAATGGAATTCCTGGAGTCTTGCAGTCAAGTCAAGTGCACGCGATTCATTTTGTAGTTGAACAGTAAATTTAATACCATGGTTGTAGTGATGTTTATTTAAAATTTATGAATGAAGTAGATAGTCTCATATGTAAATGAACTGTATTCACTCTGCAAAGTATTAATATTTACCCATGGTTTAAGATAAAATTCTGATGCTATCCAGCTCTCAACTCTGTTTTCCACAAATATAAATATTAATCAAATGATCCCCGTGCCTGGCTACATTTAGCTGTAACATAATATATTTATTGTCATGAGACCATACTTTTATTTATTGTGGAAATAAAAATAAAGTGGTGGTACTGAGGTGTGGTGGGGAGTGTAGTAACTCTTCATAAATAACATCGAGGGACGTTCCGAAAGAGATGTTTTCACTGAATTATACCCTGTGCTTCGCCAGCTTACCCAATGTTGCCCCCCCAAATCCATGACATTTAAAGTCTATTTTGTTGTGATTAGCCATGCCTTCCTTCCCTAACGGAAGTCTGCCTATTGACATGGCATCTGAGTTCTCAGTAAACTGTACTCTCTTCCCACTACTTAGAACATTGAGAGTTTATGTTGGAACTCTCAAGGGAGGCATTTGTAAACAATGCAAATCAATTCCTGGCTACAGAATTGGGAAATATTCAGCCCAATCCACGCAGCTTTTAGTTGATGAACCATGTAAGGAAATATCAGACTTCAGAGTAAACAACTTCTAGGTGAAAGAAAACAAATTAACCACAGAATTTGTGTGTGTGTGTGTGTGTGTGTGTGTGTGTGTGTGTGTGTTCAAGGCTTATGTTCCCCCAGTTCTAAGAGAGAGAGATGCAATAGGATGATACAGAAAGACAATGGTTTGGACGTCAAGAGACTTTCATTGTGTAGAGAACCCAATTGGTTCAGCCACTGAATTCCTTTGTGTCTGTGTTTCCCTGTGAGTGAAATGAGGAAAACAGACATCGGCATTGCTTTCATGCTGCATGTATGTATTAATTCTTCATGCAGCGCTGAAGGCATAAAACAGGATGCGAAAACGAAGCGCTACTTGGAGAGGTATGGGGCGCATCACCTATTGCTCACTCTTAGTTGTGGGAACTCTGCGTTTATCTTGGCTAGTGGAATTCTGGATATTTTCCTTAAGTGATTCGGCACTAAGGAAAGGTTTGAAAACCACTAGAATATATGAGCTACATTTTTCCAATTTTATTGGTAGAATATTCTGAGTGATAAGTGTTGTTAACCCTGTTAACTACAAAAAAAAAACAAATGTGTGATTGCAAAAAACAGGAGATCCAGGTGTTATTGTAAGCGCCTCCACTGCAGCAAATGGAAACAGGGCTAGCAAATCCTATTTTCCTGACAGATGCTGAGGATTGAAATGTGCCTCTTATGTGCCTCTTAAGCAAAATGAAAATTAACTGAGGAGATTACAGAAAACATTAATTTTGGTTTTACATGCTAAGCCTGAAAAAATGTCTTTTAAATTTTACCACAATTACATGTACCTAATTTTTAAATATACTTGGATTGAATTACTTTAAGCTGATTTTGTTGTGTTATTATATTGCTGCCTATCTAGAACATGGCAGTTGTAAGGAAAGCGATGGGACACAATCAATGTTCATCATTATTCCATGACATTCCATCTTGGTTTGTCGGGCTGTCTGTTTCTTTGTTTGCTTTTTTAGAAGATCCGGTATATTGCATGTTTTCACCATCTATGAATTAAGTCTGCTCCTTCCCATAACGGCACGTCCTCCTTTGTTCGTAACTGCGGCCTCTGCAGAACAGATGCCCCCTGTGGCGGGACGAGAGCCAGTGGCTCCCACTGGATTTTACCTACTTCACTCCTCCCGCCTTTACTTCTGAGACATTGCATTCACGTCCCAAAATAATTACAGAGAACAAGAATAATGCCATGATATTTCCATTGCAGTGATTAAAACATTAACAGACAGGTGGCACCGATCTCTATTCTAACCAGCCGTGACCCTGGGACCAGAATAGCACCAATGTGTGTGCAGTTGTGAGGAGGTTCCGGTGCTCCTCTGGGGCCGATTAATCTACTAGTTACACTCAAATTCTAACATGTTTGTGCACTTAAAATTAAGCCCTGCATTCTTTAATTCAGAATATTCAATGCACTATCCATAAAGTCTAGCTCTAAAACCCTCCTTCTCCCTTGGGGGTATTACTAGGGAATCAATGAAAAGACAGACAGACTCCCAGGCCCCACTGTCTCAGCCTCTGGGACCGCCGTCGGGCCACGGTGATGCGGGCCACACAGGGGCTTCCCAAGAACCTTTTTGCCTCACACAGCATTCGCTGCATTCTGTGTCAGCCTGGTGTGCTTTCCAGCATTTACGATTTGGTGGATTTGTGTAGACAGTGGGAAAATTGCTCTCCGCGTCAGAGGAAAAAACACAGATCCAGACGTACTCAAAGGGAAAAACTCTCCTGTCATAAAATCAAGACCTCTGCTTTCTAAGTAAATGGGATGCAGCCTTGGTTCACTGCTCATGCTTATTTCATTACGACTGGAAGGCTGGCGAAGGTAGGGCATGGTGTCACTGCTTTGCTCCGTCCACGGTTAACTGTGGGCACAATCAGATGCCCTACTGGGACCGTGTCTCTGATACAGATATGGCTGTAAGGTCTTTCCTGGGAGAGACGAGTGTAACTTATATGTTCTCTGCAGGTATAAATCCGTATTACTCAGGTAAGCGGTCCTAAGTGTGCAACACTGGCTGTGAAAATAACAGTCGTTTATGTTTCATGAAATGCCATCTTTTCTGCCTGACCTTGGCCTTTCTGACTGTGCTGAACTTCTACAACTTCTTGTTTTCATTACTGAAAGCCAGGAGAGGAGCAAATAAAAGAGTATTGTTTTGTTTACCTGCTAAACAATTCAGTCCTTCGTGAAGGTTTTGAGGGTTAACTTTTCTAAGCAGCACTAACAAGTGGTATATCCTTTCTCAGGTGGGTTAGAATGACGACAAGACCCCTTGGAATTGTGCCTAACTGTGGTTTATTCTTAGAATCAATTCATACACTGCAATTTGAATTTAATGTAGTCCTTTAAAATTCTGGGAAAGAATGGTTTGGGCTACATATCAAATCATGACACGATTAGTAGATTTTTGGAGATTATGAGTCTTTTTGTGATGCTATAATTCAAAATACTGCTGAAAGAAAAATCATTTTGGATGACTTAATTACACAGATAGTGTGGTATGTCTTTGTTTAGAAGTAGCATATGTAAAGCTTACAATAGAAAACGGTCATTTTTAACTTTTGCCTCAAAGGAAAACCACAATTATATACTCAATATATTCAGTTGAATAAAAGGAATCCCAAAACTAAGTTAATTCTTCCTCATGAATAAAGGAAATAGAGCAGATTGAATGCATACTGCCTCACTATAAAAATTGTATTTAAGCTAATAGGAATTTTCCTTCTTCTGAGGTCATTCTCTGAGGCCAATTAATCTACTAGTTACACTCAAATTCTAACATGTTTGTGCACTTAAAATTAAGCCCTGCATTCTTTAATTCAGAATATTTTCTAGTTCTATGTAGTTACATATCTCAAGGTGGTGTTTACAATAATTTTTTGCACTTTCTTTCTGAAAACAGTGCTGTGGCTGAAACTCAAAATAAAGCATATTGATTGCTTAATAATTTATTTTTGTAGCTATGAAAGACCTACACCTATCTGGATTATTTCTAGTAAAAAAGTAACTTTCTCATCATACATTCTACAGAGGTTATGGACCCCCAGCTAGTGCATTATTGCATTGTCCTAGGACTACATAATAACTATGGGAAAATAACCATGCCTCTTCCTCAGTACTTATCCTGTAGTGTTTTTTACAAAAAGCTCAAAAATAGAATTTTAAATTAAGTGAATTCTGCCAGACCTGTCTTTGTGGGTGCTGTGCATATACAACTTTAAGTGTTCTCACATTGTTTTTATTATTAACTTAAAACAGTTCAACAGGAAGGTGCAAAATCAAAGAAACAGCAATTCCATGGAAGATTTCTTACGTACTTAAAATAAGTCTACAAAGACAAATGGAAGATTTATTACCCTGTCATACCTTTATTCAGATTGGCCAACAGCCAATACAAGTGGTTCGGTTTGCACCTTTTCACATATCCGTAAAAAAAATAATTCTTTCATCTCTTAATCTTTGTTCTAGTACATTCATAGAGAGACAGATCATGCAAATTTGAAACTCTGGATAAGTTAATGGGCTGTAACAAGCTGCTCCCAAACCTCATAGGGTCCTTGGCTTACTGATATGATTGCTATTTTCTACACAGAAGCTTGTCATTCCTTAAAATTCACAGTGACAGTAGTAACTCTGACATCACAGTTGGTAGGAAATTGTGGATAATCAAAGGCGACATTTCTTTCCACTGAAGGAAAAGTCAGTGGATCATGGAAGGAAATTTAAAGAAACATTGTAATCAATGCAATCAAGAGCATCTTAAACAAAAAGCTGAATTTTCAATGATGTCTCTGCAGCCTCGTGCTTCTGCATTAAGTCAAAAGGCATGAGAAGAACCAGACCCGAAAATCCCAAGGGAGGGGTTTCTTGTTGCCCCATGACAGGCTAGGATCACAGGACTACAGATTCTTACATTTCCGGACTGACCCCATGCTGGCAGGTTACCCCCTCCAATTAAAATCACCTTTGCAGGAGGCCCTAGTATGCACCTGAGGATATGCACAGCTTGCTGGTTTTAATACAAGTAAAACTAAGCAGGTTCTTACAGGTTCGTAGAGGGGAGCTCAGTCAGTTGTTAGAAGGATTTCCCATTCAAACTTAAAGAAATAATTAGCAGCAACAGCAAATAGCCAGATTCAATACCCCCCCCCACCATAGAATGTGAAAGTAGGAAGTCATAAGTATTGGATGAAACTGGAGAATCAGAGGATGAACAAAATGGGAACTGCCAAGTGCAGAAGACATACTGTCAAGTAGATACAAGAGCAAGATTTATCATTGCTGGAGACCTGAATGTCAACATTTTTGTAAGATTAAATCCATAATAATTTAGGAATTCTTGAGACTTGCATTCCCAAAATCGTGTTCCATGGAAAACATTCCCTGGCCTGTGGCCTCCGAGTGTGAGAAACAACGCGGTTAAGCGATGATGAGCAGACACTCGCTGCTCCAGGGCTTCTCGGTGCTCTGACATTCTCCCACCCTCGGTAAGTCTCAAAAAGAGAGTATAATATTTCTCGTTTCCTTTTTACCAAAGATTGGTAAAAAAGGAAACGAGAGGTCACTTTTAAAGAGCATGTAGGGAGACTTCCGACAAGATGGCGGCATAGGTGAACGCACCGTGCCTCCTTGCACAGCCAAACAAGGAAAAAAACAGAAATTTACCTAAACAAAAACAGCCAGATCCAATAGAAAATCAAATTGAGAGGAAGTCCGACAACCAAGGAATTAAAGAAGATACATTCATCCAGTCTGGTGAGCCGGGAGGAGCCGGGCAGAGGGAGAGCACTCGGCAACTCTGCGGCGAGCTGGTGAGCAGACGGCAGGACCGCAGTTAGAGGGGCGGTTCCCGTGGGGCTGCAGCACACTGAGACGGGGGTGCCCGACCAAAGCACCCGGCTCATCCAGACCCAGCGGGGCCGAGACTGGTGGACTGGGCAGGTCCGCATTCACGTGCAGACAAACCGGGAGAGAAAGCAGGGCGCAACCCATCAGTGCAGATTGAGAGCACTTGTGGGGGTGGAGTCAGCGACAGGAGGAACTCCCGACCTCATAGGAGAGTTCATTGGGGAGACCCACAGGGGATTGGAGCTGTGCAGCCTGTCCACCGACCCCGGAGCCAGCGCAGAGGGGCTCAAATTGCTTGCCGGAGGCAGTGTGGGTGCGGAGAGCAGAGCAGGTGCCATTGTGCTCTCAGGTCCCATCCCCACAGGCTACGTCACGGCACAACTACCTTGAGTTTCCCTGCCCAGGTGAACCCCAAGGTTCTGCCCTCCTTACAGTAACAGGATCACCAAGGGAAAAAAGATGGCCCAAACAAAGGAACAGATCAAAGCTCCAGAACTAACCGACCAAGAGTTAGACAACCTATCAGATGCAAAGTTTAAAACCCTAGTAATCAGGATGCTCACAGAATTCGACGAAAATTTATCGAACTTGCTTGAACAAATGAGGAGAGATCTGCAGGGAACCAATAGGGATAAGAAGGAAACTGGGACTCAAATCAACAGAGTGGACCAGCAGAAAGAAAAAAACATCCAAACAGAAAAGAATGAAGAAACAAGAATTTAAAAAATGGAGGAGGGGCTCAGAAACCTCCAGGACATCTGTAAACGTCCCAACATACAGATCATAGGGCTGCCAGAAGGAGAAGAAATCCAAGGAATTGAAAACTTATTTGAACACATAATGATGGAGAATATCCCGAAGCTGGTGAAGGAAATAGACTTTCAGGAAGTCCAGGAAGCTCAGAGAGTCCCAAAGAAGTTGGACCCAAAGAGGAGCACACCAAGACACATCATAATTACATTACCCAAGATCAAAAATAAGGAAAGGATCCTAGAAGCAGCAAGAGAAAAGGAGACAGTTACCTACAAAGGAATTCC